>APFE030482578.1:73469-87510 GCA_000404065.3 Pinus taeda
CGCAACTTTTGGTGGTGGAATGAAGTCAATCCGACGGTCGGTTTGTGAGATATCGTCTGCCCTAGTTTGATAATGAAGCCGCTAATGCTGATGTTGCTGATCTAGGGTTTGCTATTGTTGATATGAATCAGATTTATTGTACTATTTCTCTCTGCTGAATTATTGAAGATAAAGGAAGATTTGATCAAAGGGTTTCCCCAGACATTGTGGGGTTTGTCCCTGGCTAGCTGCCACATCTTGTGTCTCTTGTCTTGGCTTGTTTTCTGTCGATCATTTAATGTTCTATTTGTACTTTACTTTATGTACATGTGATTGCTAATCTGTGGAATATAATAAGAAAAATAAGTAAACTATTATAAGCATAGAACATACCATAATCAAACAACGAGACTTTTATGGACATCTCGACTTCCAAATCATTTTCCACCAAACATCCTCTACATTTTGAGCTACCACATTCAGGTGTATGTAGCCCAACTTGGGAGTACAAATTCCACAAGGAGAGTGAGACAAAACCAACTCATCCTCTCTATCAGACAATATAATATGAGTTTCAATCAAAGCATCCAAATAGCTACTCCATTCCTCTTGGTCTTCCTCCTGTAGAATTAAATCTTCAGCTGTAAACCAACCCTGTCGCCAAAGGGTCATTTGTATAAGATTATTTATATGATAAATTTTGGAATTACCATGATCTATGAAAGTTTCAATTAGAGCTTGTGACAATCTATGTCTTTCCCCGCTACCATGCTAATGATCTAACCCTAATCTTACCTTACTCCCATTCCTAATCTTCCATGCTATTCATGATGCTATCAAATCAAAATAATTTAATATAAACCTCCATATAAAAAAAAAGTGTTGGAACACTTTTTCATGAATCAAACCCAATCCCCAATAGAACAAGGAGATACATATTTATGATACACAACCATAGTCCAAAAACTATGGATGGATAATAACCTCCAACCACATTTTCTTGCAAGAGTTTTTTTAAAACGGAAATATATTTTTAAACCCCCAACCACCCAACAACTTTGGAACCGCAGATGATTCCACTTGGCCCAAGGAGGGAAAAAGTTACATGAGTGTCTTCCCATAAGCACTTGAAAGTAATCCTTCTTTCTTTTTCAAAAACGCCCTTTGGGATCCAAGGCATTGACATCTAGTAGATAGGAATAACTTCAAGAATGTATTTTACCAATACTAATATGCGAGATTTAGATAACCACCTAAGACTCCAACAAGTGAGTATTTTCTCAAGTTTTGCTAATAACCAAAACCAATATTATCTTTTGTAGCATTTTGGCTTCAAATGGAAGCCCAAATTATTCAAGCCATCCTCCTAGTCACTTAGCTCAAAATGAAGAATTACTATGATACGAAGGAGCTTAGGAGCTTCCATATTTTGAAAATATATGTGGACTTTCTAGCATTGATAAGAATACATGTAGTTTTCCAAATAGGTAAAGTATCTCACAAAGTTTATGGACATCTCTTATTGAACCATTACAAAAGATAAGAATCTCATCAACAAATAGAAAGTGTGTAATTTCTAGAGCATGATCAAGAACCAAACCTTCAAACCCACTTCTCCTTTTTGCCTCCTCCAACATATGACTAAGACCTTTAGCCATGAAAAAAAAAAATGAGTGGAGACAATGGGAACCCTTGACTCAATCTTCTTTGAGCATGGAAAAATGGCAAAGCAAAGCCAATTATAAAAATTGAAAAAGAGATGGACTTTAAGGAGCTCATGATCCAATTAATAAAAGGAACCTCAAAACCTACATGTGTAAGCAATAATATTATGAATAACCAGTTGACTCAATGATATGCCTTTGAGAGATCAAGCTTAATGACAAAACCTTTTATGAAATGAAACCCTTCTTGAGCGACTCCAATAGCTTCATGAATTTGTCTCCCCTCAAGAAAACTTAATTGTTCCTTTGAAATGGTCTTTTAAAATACATGCTTGATCCTTCTAACAATCACTTTTGAAATAACCTTATATACACTATTGCATAAATATATGGGATGTAAATATTTAAAGGATACAATATTTTCCACTTTTAGAATGAGAACTATTAAGGTGGAATTGAAAGTTTCCAGAACCCTTCCTTCCCTACGAGACTCGTTGAAAACTTTTAACATGTGTTTTCTTATTCGATCATAAAACCCTAAGAGAAACACAACATCCCAACCATCAGGACCCGACCAATTTGTCTTTTTGAAAACTATACAATACCGCCGTTAATTCATCCTTAGACACCTCTTCCATAAGTGTTATATTTTCTTCAACATCCACAAATCTTGGAAAGAGTTGAGTCACTCTAACAACTTTTGCAATATTAACTCCCTTAGGTGCCTTGAAGAGGTTTTGGAAATGTTCCCTACCGAGAGTGACCAGGCCTTCAAAATTTAAGATCACATGACCATCCCAATCCTCCATATTCCAAATTGTGTTACTCATCTTCCCACCTTTTTCATAGGCATGAAATAACTTGGTATTCTCATCACCACAATCCAACCAGAGCTCTTGTATTTTTAATCACCAAGCAGCTTCCTTAACAACTAGAATCTCCTTCCTTCAAGCTTAAAGTTTGCTAAGCTTCTCTCTGGACTCCTAAGAGCCAAAGCCCTCTTCCCTGGAATCTGAAATGGCCATTATTTTCTTTTCAATCTTAGCTAGGACTTCCTCCTCCATTCTACACTTATTTGCAACCCACTCCACAGTCATATTATTGATATGTTTCAAATTGTCCTTGAACTGAATGACAACAGATGTACCAGAATGAGCATAAAAAACACACCAATTGTCTTTGAAAAGAGAAATGAAACCATCTCATTTTATTCAACTTGAATTCATTTTGAAGGGACTAACAAGCTTATAATTTTTCCCTTTCAATTCTAGCAAAACGATAGAGTGATTAGATTCACCTCCCAAGCCTACCCATTGATGAAGAAAATTTAACCTATGCACAAAAGGTTCTACCACTAAAAACCCGTGCAATATTTTTTACACATGCCCTTCACCAACATGATGGTTCCTCCATGTGGGATTTAACTTTACAGGTTCTAGATCAATCAAACTCTTTGCAACAATTTTGTGTGAAAAAAATATGAAAGAGAATCAATTATGGCCCGAGGACCCCATGATTCAATTGCCCCCAGAGAGAAATTTAAGTCTCCTCCCAAAATCATATTCTCCTCCTCTAAAAAATATTTACCAAAGAAACCATTCCAAAATGACACCTATTCCTCATTTAACCCATTGAAATTGATAAAGGTGAAGGTTGCGTTCAATTTCGCTAAAACTCAAGCCAGAGGAAATACTCCAAGTGTTAAGAGCTTGAATCTTTTAGTAGTCCCAACCCAGATCTAGTCCACCCCATCTACCATTAACATATAGAGTAATGAATTTCCATGAACAAAAGAAAGACTTGAGAAGCTTAGAGATATTATCTCCCTCACCAAGAGTTTCCTAAAGAAAGTGAATATCAGGATTCTCCACATGAACCAATCTCTTTAAAGTAGTTTTTTAGGGATTACTTTCCAACCCTATACAATTTAAAGATATAACTTTCATTGGGTAACTCCTTGCTAGGTTTTCATTGCTCTAAGTGCCCCATCTATGGAAGTTTGTTTGCTGACAATCATCTCCACACGAGCTTTTGATTTTGCTAAAGAGATGTGATATTTCCTTTCCCTACCCTTCATAGATAGAGATTAAACTATTATTTGACCAATTCCTCCTTGAAAACTCTTAGATACGGAAGGACTTGTCTCAACCTCAAATTGTAAAAGATCTCGCTCTTTTCCAAATCACTTGAGCATCCTGAAGAGGTAGATGTTGTCGGCAAAGAGTAGCCCAACATACTAATAGGTATAAAATAGGAGACTTGCACAAGAGAGTGAGAAGTGATCGGATTATGAGGACACAACACATCCTTTTCTAAAGGAGAATCACCCTAGTCTTTCCTTAACTTTGAAAACGAACTTACAAGTAAAGTAAGATGGGGGAGGGAAATAGAGTTACCATGTATCAAAGTGCCCACACCTGTCTAGATAACCGATGCCATACGATTAGGTACTATAGAGAGATCCACTAATATATCCTTCAGAGAGGCCACCATGGTACTCAGCGCAATGAACCTGAACTGCCTCAAATTCTCTTCCTCTGCTTGATCCTCCTTTTGCATATTTGCATCAACTACCTATGCCCCTTTTGCAATCTTTTTTTTCTTGAATGCTTCTACAAAAACATTGGATTTTTTGAATGGAAGACTATAATTGTTTACCATATGACCATACTTGTGGTTTCTCCTTCACCTAAACAAAATCCCTTCATAATCCAACACCTATAATATGATTTCCCCTTTACCAATATTTATGGTCTCATGCAACTTCTTCCGAAGGTATAAACTAACAATGACCCTTGCCACAATCATGTCTTTAGTCTATTTGAATGAGAAATTTTGCATCCAAATAACGACCCAAATTGTTTCTCGAGTTTTCAAAACTTTGTTTGTTCTACATGTGCCATGACAACCTAGGAAAATTAATCCACACTGACCCCGCATCTAATCTCTTCATGTTAACATAAAAAAGTATCTTGTTTCACTATTTAAGAGTTTTCCTCTTTCAACAGCTTGTTGAAAATCAGCAATGTCTATAAAAATATCATCAAAAGGGGGTTGTTGATGAGTACAATTTTTCATATAGCTGACTTTTATATAATGACTACTAATAATTCCAACTAGGATCATAGTAATAATGAGGCAAAGAAAATAACCAAAATTATTGAAGCTCTTTGGCTTCTTTGAATTCGTGCCCTTTGTCTCGGATACTTATGTCACCAAACTTGATTGGAAAACTAGGCCATATTTTCTTTTGTAGTTTACTCAAATTTTTGGCTTGGCCATTTAAAACAACTTGATTAGCAACTTCTCTTAGAGCAAGCCTTTATAGGATATATCGGGGCAGAAGATGGGGACCAAATTCACTTCCAAAAAATCTGACATAAGAAAATAACTCCTCCACAATCCAATGATCAATTGACTCTAGGCCTTCTCTTAAACTTTGACTAATTCTAGGAGGTATTTTTATAAACATGATTTCATGGAAGGGAATCAAAACATAATGGTAGATATCATAAAAATGGTATTTGAAATTAGACTCCTATAATATAGGATCATAATTTTGGATGGGTATATGCTGATCATATGGGTAGTTCCATTTCATGAGTGGGAATGGAACTGAGGCAACTATAATATTTATCAAATAGGTTGACATGTAGAGAATATGTTTGTAGCCAGGGGGAGATGATAATGTCAACTTTAATGGATCTGAGATATTTTGTGACAAGATCTCAACCCAATTTAGATGTTACCTCTCATTTAAAATGCTATGGAGTATTACCACCGATCGGGGTGGAAAAAGCGACGAGATGGGAAGGCAATAAAAGGACAAGGGGAGGCAATCATGAGCCACCTCGCATTAAGAGATCACGACAGGTGGTCAACACGTTAGGTAGACTGGGCATCATTTCAAATAGTAGCAGGAAGGATAATCTGAAGCTCAGAGGTGGTGGAGGTGAAGGCAGAACAGTGATGGGACAAGGACCAGCTCGCACAAGGGCAAGCCGAGGAGGAGTGGGCTATTATGGCGAGTGCAGGCGATAGAGAAAGACGGTACAACAGCATAAGAGAGGGAGGCAGGTAAGAGGGAGTGGATACGGGTGGAGGCATAAGGGCAAGTATGCAGTGAACTTCCTCGAGGTGGGCGGAGGCAAGGGTGAAAAGGTGGCAACCAAAGCAGGAGAAATCGCAGAGAGTAAGCAGTAGCGGGGACGAACTCCTGGGTTAAGGAAAATCCAGCGTAAGAGAACAAAGGGCGGAATGAAGAGGACTGAAACTTTCGAGAGTAGGGGAGGAGGACCTTCGCGAACTAAATAAATTATGTTGGAACACTGAGAAAAAGAGGAATAGACTCGGGCAAACATGGAGGAGATATATGACTTGGAATGGGACAGTCGACTGCAGGTAAGGAAAATCGAAAGAGGGAAAGGGAGAACTGTGGAGGATACACGATCAACAAAGGTTGACATCAGGGATAAGAAAATCAGAGGCAGAGAAGAGGATGAATGCATGGGATCACCCTCCAGTGTTATTGGACAGGGAAGCAGGGTAAGGGAATGTAATGCAGGCAATGCAGTACGAGGAAGGGGTCGCAGAGGGAGAGGAGGAGGTCATCAAGCGGGTAATCAGGAACAGGGACGCCCCCAACCGGCAGGAAACAAACGTGGTAGGAGAACGATGAAGTGCCAGGTGCAGTATGCAAAGAGGGCATATAGTAAGGATACACATGCCGATATCAGGAGGATAATTCAACATTTGGAGGAAGAGGCGACCCAGGAGCAGTCGGAATCTAAAATGGAGGACTGGGAGTATCTGCTGCTAGACCCCGGAAACACCAGAGGACGTATGTCCCTATACAAACAGGCCCTCCATGTGTATTGGGTAATGAAACGGCTGTTAGCAAAAGCCATGGAACAGGTGGCAATGGAGATGGTAGAACTAGCCCAAGGCATTCCAAATCTAAAGAAAGAGATGAATAACCTTCAGATAACCCTTATGATGCAGGATGGCAAGCTTGACGAGATACATCAGCAACTAAAGAAGCTTACTTAGGAAGCAAAAGAGGAGAAGCACCAACCGAGCACAATGGAAGACTGATCTCTTAAGATATGTTTATTATCTCCCTAGTTAGGAAGCTGGAAATCATGATACCCTTTGTTATAGTTTATAATGCAGAGAGCAAACAATGTTAGTTTCTTTGAATGGATAGTTTATATAGCATGGATAAATAGACTAAGTAAATTTTGTTTTTGGATGGCTATTAAAAACTTTAGATGGCCAACAGACCCGGTTTCCCTTCGGGGTGGGTTGAGGCCATCGTATGTATGTACAGGCTTTAACTCGTTCTAATATAAATGGTTCCATCTTAGCCCAACAAAAAAAAAAAAAATGCTATGGATTATTGGGATCCATTTAATTTTGCAATGTTCAGGATCTTTCTCCCTATATAGTCTGGTTAGCATTTTGAAAAGAAATCTTATGGGTTTCTTAAAAATAGCTATGGGATATTCCTTATTTTCTCTGAGCCTGAAACCTTGATTTTGTTCCCTCAAGAAATATTCAATCACTTTGTCATAACTCTCTCCACATTTCTTGAAGACATTGCTTCAAAAGTTCTTAAGGAAATCAACATTAAGATGAATTTCTGGGGGTCTAAGCTTGTATATGGTCGATATGGCTTCATCTTTGCATGAGGCAATGCTAATTTGGTGATGGTCTGATATTGTTCGGGTTTTAATATGAGCTTGAGAGAAAATCCATGAAACCATTTCATAATAAGGAAAAATTATGGCCCTAGCTGCTACTTTGTGTAATTTTGTTGCTCTGATTGCTTCAAATTGATTGTTCTTTGTTTGAGAAGATCTTGTGTTGTTTAAGCATTCTCTTTCTTGAAAGAAACCAAAAATTTCCTCCTAGCTCATCGTACCTGTTTTTAGTGTTTTGTAAGTTGAGTCCGAGATGAGGAACGGGTTGAAGTTGACTTCCTCTGGTAGTAGAGTCTCCATTTCTTTAAGTTTCTCCCTTATTTGCTCCATTTGTTGCTGGATATTTTCCCTTTTTCCCCATTTTATGACCTGTGAACAAAAACAGAGCATATATAAGCTTTTCTTATTTAGGATTTGAAAATTGAATTTGGGAATTTGTATAATATGATCCCGCTTACACAAAATTTCTGAAAATGTATCATATTTCCTTAATTAAATCTTTCTCTGAACCAGGCTTACGGGAATAACATGCAGGGGAAATACTCTAAAAAATTAAGAATTTTGATTAGAAATATGAGAAAAACATGAATTAACATGTTCATTAGTTTCCCGTAGAGAAAGCCAATTGTTTTCTTTTTGTGAATTGAGAAAGGATCAGAGAAATTAAATGATTATTTAATAGAAAATCAATTCAATGTGAACAAAATTATTTTTAAAATTTTATATGAAAAAACAAGTTACACGCAAATCAAGAAGAATCAATATTTTATTCAGATAGTTGGGAGGTCAGATAGTTGGATGGATTTTTTTTATTGTTGATTTATTTCATCTCAACCCCGACTACACCATAGTCGGGTTTTGTCTTGAAGTCGTGTAGTTGGGTAGTCGGGTGGTCGGGCGTTTATATTTTTATTTACAAAGACCTTTATAAATCCGACCTCCAACCTAGAACTTCAATTTTTTTTTGGGTTTTTCTTTTTTGAAAAAAAAATTGTTTAGGGCCTTTTGTTTTTATTTATTATTCATTTTTCTTATGTACAAAACAAAATAGGGTTGTTGTAAACATGAAAACATGTCACCATAGGGTGTGTGTGATCCTTGTCATTTATGACAAGTTGGGTATCTCCCCCTATCTTGATTGGACTAGACAGAGTATACCCCAATATGCATCCTACCGGAAATATGGGCTTGTTTGGATGGTTCCTCCCCATCTGGCCAATGAGTTGAGATGACCTGAGATGGTTGTGATCCTTGCATGGCAAGTGATATCTCGCTCAAGTGATTAGGATGTAGGTGTCTACCAATTAACTCTTGAAGGTCAACATGGGAAGATCATCAGACATTGGGATGGATGTGATCACTACCTCTATGGCCAGTTGTATCTCACTGTTGATTATACAACATGATGGATGTGAACCTTGTTTGGTAGATGGATCTCGCCCATTGGCACTAGATGATAGGATGGATGTGATCATTACCTTCTATGTCAAGTTGTATCTTGCCTTTTGATTAGAAAATAGGATGGATGCAATCCTTGTTTGCTAAATGGATCTCACCTATTGTCATTAGATAGGGCGGTAGCTAGAGCTCCATTATGATGATTATTCTTCTTCTATTGGATCAAGATTGTCCAGTTGGTGATCAAAGGAAATTGAGACGATATGTGATGAGATGGATGTTTTGTTGACATAGCGGAGATGAAGGTCATGTGATTTGACTTGGAGATTAGTATGGTTTGAGGATTGATCTCCCCTACCTTTGATTGTGCATTATTATTCTTCTATAAGACAAGATGAGATATATTGATGATGTAATGTACTACCTTCTTATATTGAGATATGTCATCTGAGATGATAATTATGATATGAATGGAAATTCCTCCCTAGTTGAGAGGGAGTGTTCAAAATTGTGCATCTTTGGGATGAATTTCTCCAAAAAGAAACACAACTACCTCGAGGAAACCATAGGGCCCAAAGGAAAATTATTAAATGGTTATTAAATGTGGCTTGATTCAATTAGGGTAAGCATTTGAAAATATATATTTAAATACTATTTTTTTGAGTAAGGATTGAAGTTAAATGTTTCCCTCCAAAATTCTCATGTCGGATCCTCGAATAAAGGAACCCATTCGATTATTAGAAAGGTTGTAAAAACGTATGATCGATCCATCTCCAAAGTGCACTAGTTAAATGAATATCTGAGGATGTTTTTTGTTGGAAGGAATTTCAATCGAAATAATATCTTATGATTCACATTTCTTAAGTCTATGGCACACATTTATTCCTCTGTGGTTTGTAGGTTCTTCACAAAGGATCACACTTATTTTTGTACATTCAATATGTCTTGCACTACTTCAATATGGTTCACATTTCATTTCAGTGTCGTGTATCACATACTCCGTGTGTGGCTCGCTATCTTTGAAGTTTGCATCAGTTTCAGTGTGACTTAGTTCATTTCCCTGACTCAAATTAGTTTTATTTGATGGCTTGCATGGGTATGTCAGAGTGGTTTGCATTGCATTGTCTTACATTTGCTCGATGGGAAGTCATCATGGCATCACATATTTATTATCACATACGTCTGTATGCATTGGCATTGCATATATGGCATTGAATTTGTCTGTTTATTCACTTTATGCAGTGTGGCATCACATATGTGTCATTGCACTATTTGTATGGGCGTCGACATCACTCATATGCTATGAGGTTTCACATTGTTTGGTATGTTATGAGGTTTTTCATTGTTTGTATGGGCATCAACATTATTGTTATATATGAGCATTCAAATCCCTGCAATGTCTGTAATTGCATCATTGTAATGTTTGTAACGGTGGCCATGTTTTCACATCAATGTAAGGTTTGTAATAATTTTTATGGTCTCGCTCTTCAATAGGGTCTCGCTATTTCATAGTGGCATGACCCAGTGATAGGGTCTCGATAACCGAACATTGACGGGGCCAGGGTCTCGATGATTCTTAGCGGCATCTCTTGTATGCGTTGGTCAATGGTATTACTACTCTTGTACAAACACATCGCTCTAAGATATAGACAATGACATGGTATTATACTATATTGCAGTGGATACATATGTTAGTATTGGTGCACATTATATGGTTCTTCAAGTTCTCATAACACTTAAGATCAAAATCCTATGGAATGGTTGTATATTTAAATATATGATATAGTGACCTTTAGTGTCTTGGTATGACTGCAAACTCAACAATGACTAAGATATATATATATATATATATATATATATATATAAATATATATCAGTAATTATTTGACATCAATGAATACAGTGACCTTGTTGAAACAGTGAAATGATAACAACTTTCTTGGACTTGATTGATGATTAGTCAGCTCATAAATGAAGTTGTGAACTGACTTAGGTAGCCAAATATGTTTGATGAAGAAGTTTGATTGTACTTTGTATATCAACTGAACAATTGATGAATATCTAATAGAAGAAAAATAATTTATTGTGGGTTTTCCTCCTTGTGAGGTTTTTCCCTAGTCTCCAACCAAATCCCGATGTCTCTATTTGTGCATGATTTTATTCTATTGATCCTTTATGTTCCACTGCAATATAGATGTTATAGTTCTTTCTACATAATTGCAAATAACGTTATGATGTAATGGGGTGAATGCATATGTAATTGGTGAAAAAGTTTGAAATATAAATATCTATAGCAAAGAACAATATAGCACTGAAAAAATTAACATCATTGATGCATACTGCAAATAAAACAATATGGAGGAGACTTTTAAGCTATATGATTATATGGAGGAGATGGGTCTAAAGCCAAATGTTATAGATCCTCATAAAGTAGTTCTGCAATGAAGGAAAGATGAAGTATGCAAATAAATTGTTCAATATGATGTGAGAAAAGTGGATGGAACCTAATAATGTTACTAGACTCTGCAACCGGAGCTCATGCCCACTTGCCAACAACTGGTATACCACTAGTCACGAACATCAAGGGTTGATTTACTTGTATATGAATTCAATTGCAAGAACTCATATGCCAACAAATATAAATTTAAATATGTGTGTGGGGGAAGAGAGCAGTTAAAATTCTAAGGAATAATGAAAAAACACTAGAAAATTTTGACAAATTTTTGCAATGTTGGCCAAAATTTCTTGTATACAAGAAGAAACAATGACGGATCAAAATGACAAAATAGTTAATACGCAGATTCAGGAATCATGCTTTAAAAAATAAGTGTCATACTCAAACCCCACTATGACAATGATGATCGTTGAAGAGAAGCTAGATGTTATCTACAATAATATTGGTGGTTACAAGGACCAAAGTGAAAAAATGAGAGAGGTTGTGGAGCTTCAAATGCTTCATCCTGATAAATTTGTTAAGCTTGGAATATTTTCTATGAAAGGTGTCCTTTCTGATGGAACTCCTGGCACATGAAAGACACTATTAGCCCGAGAAGTGGCTAATCATATTGATGTGTGATTTGTTATAGTTATAAGAATCAAGTTATGCTTGGAATTTAGAATCAAGATATGTTCAGAATTTAGAATCGAGCTACATCATGATTAAGAATCAAGCTAATGTTTATAGTGACTATCCCTGTTGTTACACATAACTACAAGAGAGAATCAATCACTACTAGAAAATGGGTTACGCAGTCTTGTTTGAGAAATTGGTGGCATCCCCCTTTTCATATCAGAATTTGGACATGAATCATTTTTTGTTATCACCGCAACACTTGACTGAGGGGATCACTAGTGTTGGTTCAGGTGCACAACAGAATTAAATAAACACACAACAATTTACAAGCACATAAACACAAGAATTAACATGGTTCACCCAACCAATCTGGGCTACGTCCACCAAACATAGGCATCAGGAATATATTAATCAAATTGGAGATTACATCAAGAAATCCTCACACTCTCTTAGCAAACCATCCGAATGGTTGCCTGCTATATAGCATAGAGAATCTAACAGCCTCATAACTCCCTCACATCAAATATAGGAGGCATTAATTCCCTCCCAACAACCTGGAACTAATCTAGGAACTGAATCCCTATTGTTGTCATCAGCTGAGATTTTTCCTATTTTGATTAAACAGAAAATCTCAACAATCTCCACCTTGACAACAATTCGCCTGATGCCCTGTTATTATTATTTTATCTTTTCTGCAAGCCAAGAGAAGCCAAACACCAGCGTAGCTTCTCCAACAAAACTGGTTTCGTGAACATCTCTGCACAGTTCTCCTTTGTATGCACCTTTTCAAGAGAAACGCTCCTTTCAGTGATAACCTGTCTTACAAAATGATATTTGATTGGAATATGCTTTGACTTACTATGATAGGCCGGATTCTTAGCCAAATGTATTGCACTTTGACTATCACAAAGTAACCTGATGTTATCATGTAACCTACCAAACTCACCAAGCAAACCTTTCAACCAAACCACCTCTTTGCAAGCATGAGAAGCAGCAATGTATTCTGCTTCAGTAGTGGACAAAGCAACAATATTCTGTAACTTTGACATCCAACTTATAGCTCCACCTGCAAGAGTAAAGACGTACCCTGAAGTTGATCTTCTCTTATCCAAATCACCTGCAAAATCGGAATCAACATATCCGCAAACAAATTCACTACTCTTATTGTAAGAAATACAATAACTACTTGTGCCTTTCAAGTACCGAAGCACCCATTTCACTGCTGACCAGTGTTCTTTACCCGGATTTGCCATGTACCTGCTGACAACCCCAACTGCATGAGAAATATCTGGTCGCGTACATACCATCGCATACATCAAACATCCTACTACATTGGCAAAAGGAATTCGAGACATATAATCCTTTTCTTCATCTGTATTAGGACATAAACTCGAAGAAAGCTTAAAATGGGAAGCTAAAGGGATCGACACAGGTTTCACATTGTTCATACCAAACCTCAAAAGTATTTTCTCAACATACTTCTGTTGTGATAGCCACAGCTTACCATTTCCCCTGTCTCTGAAAATCTCCATGCCCAAAATCTGTCTTGCGGCTCCTAGATCATTCATATCAAACGTCCTTGCCATCTGAGTCTTCAACCTGTTGATTTCTTCAATGCTTTTGCTTGCTAAAAGAATATCATCAACATATAACACTAAGATAATGAACATGCCATTGTTCAACTGTTTGAATAAACACAATGATCATATTCACTTCTAACATATTTCTGACTCAACATGAAAGAATCAAACTTCTTATACCACTGCCGAGGCAACTGCTTCAGGCCATATAATGACTTCTTGAGCCTGCAGACAAATTTCGCATTGCGATGTTGAACAAACCCTTCTGGTTGTTCCATATATATTTCCTCATCTAAATCACCATGTAGAAATGCAGTCTTAACATCTAACTGCTGCAACTCCAAATCAAACAAAGCCACTAATGCTAACACAATTCTAATTGAAACAATTTTAACCACTGGTGAAAATATCTCATGAAAGTCTATGCCAGCTTTATGAGAAAATCCTTTTGCAACCAGCCGAGCTTTGTACCTGTCTTCCGTATCATTCACACCCCATTTCAGCTTGAACACCCACTTGCATCCCACAGTTTTCCTGCCTTTCGGAAGCTCCACCAGATCCCATGTGCCGTTTTTACTCAAGGCCATCATTTCTTCCTTCATGGCTGCTTTCCATTTGTCACTAATTGAACCTTCTACAGCTTCC
>APFE030482578.1:88639-103941 GCA_000404065.3 Pinus taeda
TGTTGGACAAGTAAATCATGCATTTTTACCTTCCAGATCTCAAAATTATTCTTGCCATTAAATTTCTCAATTTCAAACCGAGCACTTTGAGTTTTCGCCATTTTGTATCAAAAAGCACAATAATCTCCAATATCAACGTTTTAAATACCAGCAATTTAAAAAAAAATTGCCTATGCCTTTAAAACAAAGATATCTTCCCTTCACAAAAAAATTTCTGCCTTTGCATTTGTTTTTACACAACCAAAAAACCCTGCCTATGTCTTTCTGCCTTTGCCTTTAAAACAAAAAACTTCCCTTTGCACGTATATTACTTCGATGTCTTTATTGATTTAGAATTTGGTTGAATTTTTGTTTTAAAAAATTCGCAAGGCATGAAACTTCCATTATATACCAAATTCCACTCTAATATACAATGCAAATAAAAAACCGAATTGTCATAAACTTTAATGACATTATACCTCCACCCATATGCGTTCACCCATATAACATAGTACCACCATATGTGTTCACCCATATAACATATTACCACCATATGCGTTCACCCATATAACATATTAATCCACCATATGCATTTCAACGTTTTTTGTTTTTTGTTTTAACACATATATGTTATATAACTTTAAAAGAGTTGCCCTTTAAAACTATATAACTTTTAAAAAATCGGCCCTTTAAAAAACTGCCACAAACTCCATGCAGCAATGGTTTATAACATATAACTCCATACATATTTTGAGCATATATATATGTTATATGATTTAAGAAAAAATAAACTGCCGTGTAGAAAACGTCCACAAGTTCCACGCAGCAACTCATAATTCACACGCAGCAACTCATACTTCCATGCCAAACAGCGTCCATGCTCAATCCATAATTTTTGTTTTCAATGCAGGTTTGTTAAAACAAAAACAAAGCAAAAATACCTCCACTGCGCAGATCCTCGATAACCTCTGGGAATTACTGGAAAGATAGGATACCGAAACCCGATTAACGCACCAGCATTCACCTCAGCGGCTGCTCCTCACCACGCACAACAAACGCACCAGCATTCGACTGCTCCTCACCACGCCAGGGATGCCCAGCAAACGCACCAGCATTCACCTCAGCGGCTGCTCCTCACCACGCACAGCAAACGCACCAGCATTCACACGGATACACAACAAATGCACCAGCATTCAATTATGCGCCCAATTCCAGCACGTAGGTCTGGTCTCTACCGTGCAGCAGTGATATTCACCCTCCAGCATGCAATCTCAGCCCCTCCAACATTGCTCTGATACCACTTGTTGGTTCAGGTGCACAACATAATTAAATAAACACACAACAATTTACAAGCACATAAACACAAGAATTAACGTGGTTCACCCAACCAATCTGGGCTACGTCCACCAAACATAGGCATCAAGAATATATTAATCAAATTGGAGATTACATCAAGAAATCCTCACACTCTCTTAGCAAACCATCCGAATGGTTGCCTGTTATAGCATAGAGAATCTAACAGCCTCATAACTCCTTCACATCAAATATAGGAGGCATTAATTCCCTCCCAACAACCTGGAGCTAATCTAGGAACTGAATCCCTATTGTTGTCATCAGCTGAGATTTTTCCTATTTTGCTTAAACAAAAAATCTCAACAACTAGTATGATAGTCTGGAGGTTCCCATTGTCTTGCAATTAGTAGGCCCATTCTATTGCAATGATGATAATTTCCATTTCATTCTGATTTTTATATAATAAGAAAGGTAGCTTTATATATATAATAAAGCACTCAGAACTAAGAATCAAACTACATAAAACCCATTGAGCTACTTTAAAACTAAGAATCGAACTACATTAAATTTGAGAATCGAGCTATAAAAAAAAAAAAAAAAAAATTGAGCATGGAGCAAGACTAGATCCAAACGATGTTCAAACAAAGTAAGCATGTCTATAATGTATGCTTGATTGATAAAGAACCTCAATGACGAATAAGAACGCAAATACATGGATTCATGAAAAGAGAGTAAGTATGGCAGCGTACTAGACTTGATGTGAACCTATGCAGTAGGCATTACCTTATCTACCTTTCATCTGTTACACAATTTGGGCAAGTGAAAACAACTGATATGCCGGAAAAATGAAAGTTAGAACGTTACGGAGACAATGATTGTGCCAGTATGCAGATGTTAAGCCAGACAATTGATAGGGTGATATGTGTTTCGATAGTATACATTGATGAGACTATGAGGATTCATTGATAATACTGTGAATGACAGAATCGTTACATAGCCTCTAGAACGCTACATAGACTGTGTAGTTATTATGAATCAGAGGAATCAAGAAAGAGTCTCAGTGCATGAGTAAGAATTCCAAAGTGTTCAAACCTGAGCATTTTTTTTGTGTGAAAGACGTGTGCAAATCTGAGTGTTATGGCAGTGGCAGATTTGTAGTGAACTAGAAGAAGGCCTCACACTAAAAGTAGTTTTTAGATACAACGCGCTTAGCTCATGTTATGGCCACCTTGGGTTATTGTTGCTTTGGGCGTTTCAAGTTTCAACGAGTTTATGGCACTTTTGAGGAATCCAATCTATATCGGCGTTTTGGAGGTGTTAATCAATGAAGCATTTGATAATGGATATTACTGAAGAATCCATTTTGGCATAGAAACACACTCTTATGGACTTTTTGGATCAAAATGTTGGGAAATGCATGTACATGGGTAAAATCAAGAGTTTATAGACATGGCATATTTTTGAAACGCTAAACTTGGAGGAGTTCATAAGGAAGCGAGTTCCATTTGGTTTGTCAGGGTGAGACAACTTCCTTTTGTATGTTTTGGTCTGTCAGGGTGAGACAACTTCCTTTTGTATGTTTTGTTCGTTCGTTGTAATTTCAATCATCCTTTGGGCTTCCCTAATGTCGACAATAACAGTAACACTTTCCACAAATGTCGCAATGTTAGTGGAAACAACGAGTTTTCAATGACACCAAGGATGTTTAGTGGAATCTGTAGACTGGCCAGGATTGGAATGCCTTAATCAGAATCACTCTCACTCCATTGTAAATGCAATAAAACATGGCTCTAGATAAAATGATGGGTTTACCTTTAGAATGATGCAGATTAGAAGCTACTGATCTATCTACCATTTACTCAAGATATCAAGTTGCATTCTTTGGCAACTAAAGGTCCCACTGAGGAAGGTCCCAGTGAAACAATTTGAAAATAAGGAGCATATGGGTTTTAGCAATGTAAATGACTTAATTTGAAAATAAGGAGCATATGGGTTTTAGCAATGTAAATGGCTTTGGTCCGAGCAATACTGTGGTTTAATGACCAACTAAATCGTGAGGGAAAACTAGTTGGGTTACCAACTTAATAATAACTTTAACATCAAAAAGGAGAATTTTAGCTTAAAAAATACTTATTTTTGTGCAAAAAAAACACGACAAAACATTTCAAGAACGAGAAGTGTTGATGTTGCATCAACACTTTTTTTGGGGGTTAAAATTCAAAAAAAAAATACCAACAACATTAAAAACCAAGAATTAAGAAATAATTTTTTTGTGCAATAAACATGAAAAACACCATGAAATAAAAAAGTGTTGATGTTGCATCAACGTTTTTTTTTTTGTTTTGTTAAAATTCCAACATTTTCTAGCAATGACATTGAAAATAAATTATTATGAATACAAAAAACCTTAAAATTCCAGTAGTTTTTTCTAATAGCATTAAATATAAAATATCATAATTTCAAGAAACCTAAAAATTCCAAGAATTTTCAACCATGACGTTAAAGATAAATATCATGACTCTTAAAAACCTTAAAATTTTGACATTTTTCAACATGGTGTTAAAGATAATGTATCACGACTCTAAAAAACTTTAAAATTTTGATATTGTTCAACCATGAAATTAAATCCAAATATCATGACTATAAAATACCTTAAATTTCAACATATTTAAGGACCAAATATCATAACTAAAAAAAAAAAACTTAAAAACAAATACTTAAATTAAAGAGTCATTATACCAAACGCTAAAAATATAGCTCTTTTAAAATCTCATCCTAAGCCAACTTGACATATTGCAACGAAGACTTAAAAATCAACCATCAAATTGTTACAGTGGAGGTAGATTTTACCCATCACAATGAAAATCTAAAAATCAACAATCAAATTGACACATAATGGATGTAGATTTGATCCATTGTAATGAAAACTTAAAAATCAACTATCGAATTGACACATAGTGGGGTCGAGTTGTTAGTTGAACATCGACACAAACCCTACAACCAAAAGAAAAAGGTTAAAAAATAAATAAATAAAAATTAAATAACAAAACAAAACAAAACCACATTTGTTGGCCCCAAACAACAACTAAATTTTTTTACTGTGATGGATCTGAAAATGTCATACCAAAATTGCTCTACTCACAAAAGGCGTAACTCTAAAAAAAGAAAAGAAAGATAAATACAAGGCATTTTTTTTTAAATTAAAACATTAAAAAATAAAAATAAAAATGACAAAAACTAAAAGGTAAAAAGTCAAATATTATTAAAAAAAGAAAAAAAAGGGGCGACTCGAGCAGGAGGGGTGATATTATGCCTTGAAGAACAAGAGGAAATTTGATTTGCATGAGGATTAGGCATAGATACGAATAACAAGGGAGAAGTTCTAGCACTCTGGAAAGGGTTGGACATTGCATTACATCAAGGCATCAAGAAGCTTATTATTTTAGGAGAGTCTATGTTAGTTATCATAATGATTACAAAATTACAACCATCACCTGACTCGATGTGTCCTACGGTTGTGAAAAAGATAATTCTTATTATCACTTAAAAAGTGATCACTGAGCCATTTTCCACTAGGATGATCGAAATACACCATGTAGTACAAGTTTTACACCTGAAAACCCACTTTCACCTTATGAAATAATTTAGAGAACCACTTGTTCTATATTATTTATGTTTATTCACTGAAAATAACCCCGAAATTCATTTAATTAATTTCATGTTATTTTCATATTTACCCATTTAGTGAAAATAATCAAATAATTTTTCGCTTATTCATAAGAATAATTAAATAAATCATTATTTATTTATTATTCCTTAATCATTGCACACTTCTATTATGAAATGATTATTAAAACATTATTTAATAATTATTTCTAACTCATTTTGACCATATATCTCCTTAAAGTAATTAATAAATCATTTTTTATTTATTAATTACTTTAACCATTTTTCTTTATTAATATAATAAAATATTTTTTTAGTTAGTCCACTAAATAATTTTTTTTTGACCATTTCAAGAATTTTTCCTCTCTTAAATATAATAAAATATTCCTAACAGCTAGATCTTGGTTTAGTCTAATATTTTTTTATTATTTCTCTAGATCTAGATCTATCCTAATATTTTATTATAAATAGAGGGTTTTCTCCTCACTCTCTACACAATCATTATCATCGCCATCACTATCAACTTAAACCATTCGAGCTCCCACTTTGAGTTCCATCATCCACTTTTCATTCTACCCATTGCAACCAGTGGAAGAGAGATCAATTGTTGAAGCGTAGGGAGTAAAAAAAACCCATCCCACAGAGGGGGATTCTACATTCTTCTCCAACATGTGTATTATTCCATTTTAATAAAAATCAGTTTGCTTCCATTAGGTTTTATTGTCTCATTTGTTGTTATATGTTTTTTCAATATTTGCATAATGTTTTTTGTAGGGTTTTCTAATAGAATTTTTGCAGATCTGAAGAGCATTAGAAGCATTTTCTTTTTGTTTCCCTTATTTTTAGGTGGATCATCACCAATCGAACAAGAAGAGGAATTTTGGTACACTTGTTCAAAAATATTCTCCTAACAAATGCTGACTCCACTAGATCTTTAGTCGTCGACA
Source organism: Pinus taeda (assembly GCA_000404065.3). NCBI lineage: Eukaryota > Viridiplantae > Streptophyta > Pinopsida > Pinales > Pinaceae > Pinus > Pinus taeda. The sequence continues at coordinate 94,525 of APFE030482578.1, forward strand.
AATGACGACCCCACTCATTTAGATTTTCATATCCCTAGTGACTTTGTTTATGCATTTTCCTTTCTTTCATTTTTAGTTCTATTTTTAGATTTTTGGTGGTTTTTTGGAAAAATATTTGTGTTCATGTGTTTTTGCCTCTTTTTTGCAGTCATGAGTATCAACCGAGCAGGAGACGACAATTAATGTTGCAAATCGACGAAGTGAGAGTATCGGGAGTAGTGTAGGAAACAAGTCAATATTTGCACTACCATTTTTATAGTTGTTTGCAATTTTATTTTTTATTAGATTTTTCCGCTTTTGAGTTTTGTTTGTTTTTCAGGGGGGTTCTTCCTTTGTTCTTGTCCAGATTAGTAGGACTTGATATTCTTAGTTTTATTTTCTTTAGGAGGAAAGGGAAAAATTCCCCTTAGGGTTTGAAGTATGCCTCTACCACTTGATAGGGAGTTTGTTGAGTTGGGTAGTCCAATGTTCAAAACTTGTAGCCATTGTTTTTCAACATAATAAACATTTTGTTTTAGTTTCTTTTAAGCCTTAGTATCACCACTTTGGATTCCCTTTGAAATTTGTTTTGCACCATTTCTATAAGATCTTTCTAAGTGTCTTACCCTATGTAGTTTATTTGTTGTTATTTTCTAGCATTTAAACACTCTTATTTGATGGTATTTGTTGCATCAATTCAGTGACATTGATCTTAGATCCCAGCCACACTTGTTTTTTCATATCTTGGTCTCTTTTTTCTTTGGGTTGCTTGTCTTTTCATCATCTTTTCTATTGTCTTCAGAGTCTCTTGGGTGTGAAATAGTGTGGTGAGTTTAGTTATTTTCTTGTTGTTCATTTTTCATTATAGTTTATTATTTCATGCTTTAATTTTCAGTAGCACATGGCATTTGAAAACATGCTCTAATTAACCCATTGAGACACATTTTTCACACACAATTGGACACCTTAAGCCAGCAAGTGCTTGGTTAGCACCTCCAAGAAAAGACTCTTAAAATTTCACATTAATAACTTAACAACACACACAGATTTAAGCCCACTCGGGCATTAGAGAAAAATAATATATTAGTTAAGTTAGGATCAATAGGATAGGCTTCTAATAACAATCATCGATCATTTACATTAAGACATAGAAGTTGTCCTTATCGGGAGATTTAATATCCTCTAGCTTCCAACAGCTAAAATCAAAGTCGAATAGAAACTCGCGTAAGAGGTGGTTAACTTAGGTCACAGTACGAGTGGTTCTCCTTGGGGTTACCCTACTCATGGTAAGGAATATATGCCAACAACTGACTACCCAGAGTCCCAAGATTCACTCACCCCTATTGGACGATGGTAAATTTGCGGCCATTATTAGGATAAACCCCCTATAGGTGGTGGTTGTGGGAAGCAACCATCCCTTTACCTTACCTTTCACTAGACATCTATGTTTGTAGAGATGATACCTCACAAGTAAGAATTCTTTTGGAAGGCCATAAAAAACATAGTACTAGGACGTGCTTGAGGGATAGAGAGCCTTTAGGCTAGAGGTTGTTTTATTTTTTTAGGACCAGATTGTTTGAATTAGAGTAGCAGTACAGTGTAGTTAGCTTGCATGTTGCACTAGTGCACTACATGTTTGCTTGCTCTTTGTTATTCATCTTCTTCAAACCTTACCCTTTAGCCTTCAGAGTAGTATTTTATCCTGACACCATTGCACCCCTAAGGTGTTTTTCGTGGAGACTCCGTGGTATTCACCCCTTGTTTCCCTTAGGACACCATTAACTCATACTCGATGAGTCAATGTCCCTCTCCTTAGTCAACCTTCAAACTCTAGTTTTTTTTATTCCTCTAGTTCATCCTCTAATTCTAAGTCCTCTCAACCTCGAACTGCTACCATGTTAGATGTCAACGTTGACGGTAATACCAGTACCGCACTGGCACTAATAGCGGGGGAAATGTCATCAATAATGTTGTTAATACTTAGGGTCTCCCTCATGGAGGTAACATTGGAACCTCACAAGGAATGGCTCCTTCCTAACTGTTGCTCCTTTGCATGGCTAGCTTAAGTCTACCATAGTTGAACCAACTTATTAATGATCCTCTTCACCATGACCCGAGTTGGCCACATATGCTAGCCAAACTCCTATCAAATATACGAAAATTTTAAGAGAATTCTAGAGAGTATCCCACCAACCATGTCTGCTCATTTGATATGCGGTGTTGCTCTAATTCTATCACATAGGATTCTATCTGTCTACACATTTTTCAACACACCCTCACTAAAGTTGCTGCAAAATGGTATGTAGACCAACCCCATGCCTCTCATTCCACATTTACAACCCTTTCCAGTGCCTTTTTATTCCACTTCCAATTACCTCTCTGCTACGACATTGGTACCGAACTCTTGACTTATTTTTGTCAAACTTCTACCACCTACCTTTTTTATCATGTCTAAGAATGGCAGAAGGCATAACATATGAAAATCTCTAGAATTAAAAGACCATGTCTACATGGATTGGTTCTTGTGAATGCTCTTTGCCCCCATTGGTAATGATATCACTTCATATTTCCATCAAACCAAGGAATAATCTCTCCAAATAACGTTGAAATATGATTTGATCTATTCCCAATTGGGTTATGTATACGCTATCCTCCTTGACCTTCCTAAGGTTGGTGCTTCATCTGCACCGGTGAAATCTCATGCCACTTAAGGTGTTATTGGATAAGTAGCTTACCCTCAAGGACCGATGGGTTATAATCAATTTCAAGGGGGGTTAAGTTCCACCTACGCTTATCCCCCTCTTGGCCCTTCGCATGTTAACTCATACCAAGGCACGAGTATGTCTTAAGCATTTCCCCATCCACATCAGTCGATGTCAGGGATAGTTATTACTCAACCTAGTTACAAAAACATTACCACAAATCCTTATTATCCATATGCACCACCTAGTGCTCCAGCCCCAATGGCACTAGCACCTAAACACCCATGCCTCAACCATGTTTTCCGTAGAAATAACTGCCTCCTCAAGGCCAATTCTATGCTCAGTAGAATGTTACCCCTCCCCCAATCCTAAATGAAGGAGCAAGGGGAAAGGTAACCAAAATCAACAATATTAGGGAAACAAACGGAACCAAGGTCACCAGCCTAATCCCAATAAGGGTGATCAGTCTAATACCGTAATCCAACAATAGGGTGGATAAGCCAAGAAAAAGAAGGCCCTTCGAACCAATAAACCTTGTGATTTTTGTGGTACTTATGGACATTTTACTCATGATTGTCCTCTTCTCCCTAAAATGTACAAAGAATGGGAAGATAAAGAAGTTTCCTTTAGAGGGAAGCAGCCTATCGATCCATCCACTCCTCCTTCCACATAATCAATATTGGTTACCAACCATTTCCATCATCAAGGATATCTAGCCTCCCAAGATGCCCATAATCCTCCACCTCCTCCCTCTCAACGACCAGGGAATGGGTCCTATCAAAATTTGATAATGAATTGCAAAGAAGCCAACCTTCAAACTCGATCATTCCAATATGACAAACTCCCTGAAAATTCAGCGATTGATGAAAACCTCAAGTATCCACAAAGCCTCTTTCATCACCAAATGGTACCTTATAGATCCCTCCACCTAAGGTAGAGGTTCCATTAAATGTCTCCAAAGGGTCGTTACATTGAAATACTGCCAATTCTCGAGCCACCCACACTTACAATGTAGTAGATGACTTAGAATAGTCTCTTATTGCTATGTCAGCATTGGAAGTTCTCTAGACATGACCATCTTAACAAAAAAAATACTATCTACTTTAGGCATTGTGGACCCTTCACATGATCTCATGATCATTTTTTACGTTGACAAAACAAATCATACTTGCCTTCCTCTCTCTGTTTCTTTCCAGATACCTGTCTCCATTAAGAATGCCATTGTTCAGTGGTGTATCATTGACGAAGGTGCATCTACTTGTGTAATGGTCGCTACTATCTGGAAACAAATTGGTTCTCCCAACCCTTCACATACACGATAAGTCTTCGTACATATGATGGTTTCCCCTCGCAACCCCTTGGTCTCTATCAAAATTGTCCTGTCTCGATTTTGGAAAGTAGGTCATGATTGATGTTGAAGTTATTGACATCCCTCTCGACTATAATTTGATGCTTGGTCGTAGTTTCATGTATGCCATGAAATAAATCACATCTTCTGTCTTTTGAACCATGAGATTCCCTCATAATGGGAAGATTGTCACCATTAATCAATTGACGTAATATGATCCTCAATTGTAAACATCTCCTTAGACTGTCATATATTCAATGGCGGGTAACAATTCCATGCCTTCTTTGACCGATATCTCTCCTGGAGTCTATACTGATTCCACACTGTTAGGAGCATATCATGGTCCATTTCTTGTTCCCACCAAGCTAGATATTCTTGTGTTTGTATGCTTCAAGCATCATGGGCCACCAAAAATAAATTTGGTACATATTCACAGTAGCTAGCTCCCTAGAAACCTGCTATTCAAGACTTAGTTGGTGCCTCGAGAAGAGTTCCTCTTGGCCACCATCCCTTTGGTCAAATACCTTTCTTATTCTTGCCACCAAGAATTTTTTCCACTCATGTAATGGCTATGTTGAGTCTTCCTAACATGACTTTTGGGATCCCAGTTCGGTACATCGATCCTCCTACAAACACCCCTCCTGACCAATTTAAGCCTTGCGTGGCTTTGACTCTAATACAACCCGTCACCACCACCCCTACCACTCCTTCAATTTCAATGCAACCTTAGTAGGAAGCTACTCTTGAGGTGAAAGCAATTGGTGATGGGGGAAAAGCCCATAAAAAGGAGGGCATGGACAAGGAAACCCAAGTGGTAACCACTCCATCTAAAGCACCTAAGGCTACCCCTCCATGCGCTTTGTGTGATGTTCATGGCCATGCCACTAAAAATTTCCCTAACTTCCTCCATATTATGAGCATGATTTCAGAAGCTGTAATTCAACCAAACCCTAATGTCCCTGAGGTGCAAGTCACCTTATTTGAATCCGCTAAGAAGAATAAATATTTACGCACAAATCACCTCGTCTATTTATGTGATACATAGGAAAATTATTAACACAATTGTCATCTTCTTGATCATTTTTGCGATGCTCTATCTCTTATTCGGGAAATGGATGCAACTCCTAGTGACTCTTCTCCTCCTCTACTTGTGGCCCCTGGCACCAATTCATCACCAGGGAAGTAGGCTACTCAAACCACCATAGTGATTCCTCCTCCTGAAGTTGAAATGATGTACACTTTCATACAAATTCTCTACCTATCATCATCAATGGGATCAACTTATTCAAAATCCTTGGGAGTTTATGAATGTGTTTCTTCTGATCCATCTTCTACAAATACTTCAGTCTCAAGATCAGTGTATCTTGAATTTATTTATCATTTGTCTCCCTTTACAGACGATGCATATGTGAACCTTGTCTCCCATGGTGACGTTTTAGGCCCTTCGCCATTATCATCATCAAGTGGTCTGTATTCTTCTCATTCTCCCATTTTCCATTTCAATGAAGACATCATGGAAGCCATAACCACACCATATTACCTATGAGAAGCATCATCGTTCATATTTCCTCCCACAAATTTCCCATGACCAATATGTTGTGCATTCGAAATAATTTATTCATGGTCAATTATATTGGTTTAAAAATCTCATTCCAATGCCAAATTATTTTAAAGAAAGTAACATGGCCAACATTTCACTACCATCAAGATCAACATCTTGAACAAATCAATAATTTAAGAAAACAACACGCTGAAGAATTCCAGATTCTCCTCATCAGACTTAGAGAAAAGAGTGATGTCATCCAAGTATATCACTACAAACTTGTCCCCTACAAATGCAATGTCCATAGCCCTCTGAAATGTTGCACCTACATTCATCAACCCAAAAGGCATTCGAGCATACATAAAGGTTCCCAAAGGAGTTGTGAATGTGGTCTTTTTATGATCTTCCTTATCAACAAACACCTGATTATACCCAGGGAACCCATCCAGCATGGACATCCATTTTAGCTAACGGATAGTTATATTTTATGGAAGCCCTATTCAGATTTCTAAAGTCCACACATAACCTTATTTCTCCATTTTTCTTCCTTACAAGCACTAAATTGGCCACCCAGTCAGAGTACCTGAGTGGAACTATTATTTTGGCATCAAGCAACTTTTTGACTTCTTTCTCAATCAATGGTAAAAGTAGAGGGTTTATCTGTCTAAGTTTCTTCTTAAATGGTTTAACCCCTTCTTTCAAGGGAATCTTGTGTTGAATAATACTTACATCATATGTTTTGAGATCGTCATAGGACTAAGCAAAAACATCAATATAATCCTTGAAAATCTTAATATATCTCTCCTTATAATTAAGTGGAACTCCATTAAATAATTTGACTAACCTAGGCTCCTTCTGGGTTCCAATATTGTGATCCTATGGAATTTTATCTGAACTAATAGCTACATCATCGGAGTTAAAATGTCTTTCAAGAGGGACAAGTCCCCTTGGCAAAATATTATCTTTCAATTGATAATTTTTTGATTAACTATAGAATATTTCAAACCACTTACTACAACACCTTTTGTTGCTTCATCTTCGTCTTGATCAGTCTTTGTGCCCTAAAAATATTCAATCATAGTCAAGAATTCCTTAATTTGTTGATCATCTTAAAAAAAATTCCAGTGCTTTATATTGTCCGGAACAGAAGGCCTATGCCTCATTTCAACCTCATATCTTAGCTTTGGATTAATAGGAGGCCTAAAAGTACTAGCAGCCACAGCCAAAGAGTGTGCTAATCTGTTTCCATTTCTTGGAATGTACTGAATGTTGAAGTCCTCAAAGAAGTTCTCAACCATATCCCACACTTCATTTTTGTATACCCTAAGCCTAGGGTGCTTTGTTTGACAATGGTTCTTTATTTTCTTTATAATCAACTTTGAATCTCCAAAAACAGAAATTGATTGGACTCTCATTTGTTTTGTTGTTTGCAGAGCAATGATCAAGGATTCATATTCTGCCACATTATTTGTTGCGTCGAAATATAATTTACAAGAAAAAGGGAATTTATTACCTCCAGGTGTGATTAGAAGGAATCCAACACCTGTTCCTTCTTTAGAATAGGCTCCATCAAAGAAGCACTTCCACACCCCTTCTGTTTGTAGCTCTGTATTTACACTAGCTGAAGTAAGATGCCTTTGGTTATCTTTAGCCAACTCTACATTGTCATGCAACATGAAGCAAGAAAAGTCATCTTTCTCTTGGCTATATACAGGTGAATTACTTGCTCCATTTTGTGTGATTGTCTTTACAAATCTTGTTTCTTTTTACAACCTCCTTTCTTCTCCACCAAAAATTGGTATGACAGCATAACTAAATTCTAGCTTCAAAACACCACCCAATTTAGCCCCACATGACCTAGATAACAACATTCCAAACCTAGCATGGATATCTTCTACAACTACATCCGTTACGAAGCTTCTAGCTGAGATCTGGGCTAATGACACCACCATATCTTTAATGACCCCCAGACACTTGAATTTATTTGAATCAAAGGAATACAAGTCTCTATAGGGTTTAGTAACTTGTAGGTTTAGTAGTTTCATCACTGATAATGGCATAAGGTTATGTGAAGATCCTGAATCAAACATACAATTATGCAAGAGGAATCATGAATCAATAAAGCAATGTAGAAAGGAGGTGTTAAAGAATCTACCTCCTCCACATGTGGACCAAAAAACACTAATGGTTTATCTTCTTGTAGATTCATAGTGTCATTTACATTCACATTCTCTCTTAGATTGATAAACTCAACAATCTCTCTCTGATAAACTGGTGTTTTGACCAACTCTGTGAGCGACACTTGAATTCTGATTTTTTCTAATTCTTTAGTAAGACTAAACACATGAACCTGTTTAGTATTCCTTTCATTGTCATCTTCACTTCTCTTCATCACTAAAACCTCTTGTGGAATGGAAACAAGTTTTTCTAAAGGATTTTTTTACTTCTATCTTGAGAAGACTCACTTTGAAGTATTTGAGTCTTGCTATTTGTATTTTGTTGCTGCTTTCCTTTATTCAATTGTTTTGCAGGTTGTGGTTCTTGTGGAGTCACCTTCTGTAAGGGAGCTAGAACATGTTGCTCACCTTCATTTTCTTGACTTCTAGATCTTTTCCTTGATCTCAAGTCATATTTCTTATGTAATTATGTATGCATAAAATCATAAAACTGCTTCCAATACTCATCAATTTTATTCTCATCATAAATAGCATATGCTTCAGCATATTCATATTCTTCTCCATCAACACCTAGTTAATCTTCATCTACTGCATACAATGTGGAAATCTGATCATCATGGTCCCTGGAATGCTCTGGTGCTTCATTAGGATCCACCTCTAAGTAAAGTGGTGCTTGAACCTAATCTTGATCTTTTCTCTCCTTCTGCAAAATTTGCAGAGGTTGTCTTCTATACTGAGGATTAAAGTTTCTGTTGTGTTGTGCTTTCCTCTGAGAATTATTACTCTCCAACTCTAATTTAATCAATTTATTTGACAAATTTTTAATTACAGTACTCATATACTCTAATGTTTAACTTTGAGAGGATTCCACTTTAGGCTTTCCCTTATCTTGGATAGGTTGTGTCTCTGGTGCTTTACCTGTAGCCACCAAATTTGCTTCTATCTCTAAGGCATAAGTTTGGATCTGATCAAGGGTTGTGGATCTTCTCTCCCTCAATGTAAATCCAAAATCGCACTCAAAAGCCCTTACAAAGTTATTTTTGCACTAGCAGGAGGGGTCTTAATCTCCATTGGAAGAGTATTGTACAATTTATTGAACATTCTGATGAATTCAACAACACTTTCATCACTTCTTAATAGCATTAAACTCTGTGAGTGAATACCTGGTCTCTTTTCTCTCCACATCTCTGGGTGAACAGGCGCTCCATCTCTTCCCATGTAGGAATAGAGTTATTAGGAAGCCATTTAAACCATTTTCTTCCTTCTCCATCCAAGGATTGCACAAAAAGTCTTAGAACAACATCCAAGTGTTCAACATTTATTTTCTACAAAATTACAAAATACTGCTTTATGATTTTCTGTGCTTTTTTCATTCTTTCCTGTGAAACGAGGAAGAATCTTCAATCATTCTTGCAACTGTTGTGGAAATTGAATAGGTGCATACCTATTCATCAAGAATGTAGGTGTTAGATAGAGGAGGAATGACCTGTTATAGAGTATTGTGAACCCAACATTTCGGACTGCCAAGTGAGTCCATCATCAGGGGATGCGACAATAGATGTTCTTCAGCCTCAATGATTTTATCCATGAGCTATGATTAGGGTATATATATAGGTTTTTTAAGGAATGCAGTGAGAAATTAGGTCGGCCACTTTATTTATTTAATTA
>APFE030482578.1:104590-116938 GCA_000404065.3 Pinus taeda
CCATGTTTGCTCCTAAACTTACTGAACTTTGAGTACTAGTAGGTGTAGAACCTGACTGAGGAGTAAATGGAATATGAAAATCTGGCAATGTAGTTATAGGTTTAGGTTTAATAACTATAGCAGATACTGAGAAAGAAACAAACTCTAAAGATTGTTCTTGACAGTTGGGTTCTTGAAATGAAGTGGATGTAAAAGATGACTCTTGGTCAATAAAATATGAATGTTTGGATGAAAGATGTGTTGAACTGCTTCCAGGTGTAGACAGTGTAGGACTTGTTGTAAATGGAGTTTTTGGCCTTCCAACCCTCTTGGAAACTAGCCTCTCAGGGTCTGAAAGGGATTGAACTTTCTATTGTGAGGTATCTAACCTCGTATGAGGCCTCTTTGAAGCCAAAGTTATTGCTTTCTATTCAATACAACCAAATGTTTCCCCCTCACTGAACAACTACAGGAAAATATTAAAAACCTAGGGAAAAGTGTTTCTTGACTTCTCTCCCTGGAAATGGTGCCAATTAATGTTGTCCCTTAAGAAACCAATTTCTTGGCTGTGTAGAAATTGTGCTTAAGACATTAATGTTTATTGTTTATATCACTTAGTTATATGTTGTATTCTCAAATGAAAGACCTAAAAGACCTGGTTTTAAACCCTCAATACTTAGGTGATATGAAAGTCTTAGAATGCCATTTGATTGTTGAATGAAGAATGCTTGTAGAATTAAGAGACAATATGTTGTTTTACACAGAAACTATTATCTGTGACACTTAGGGAAGTTTAAGACAATATGTTGTTTTACATAGAAACTACTATCTGCAATTTAGAAGAATTGCAGAGGTAGGGGTTTTAAGTAAGGAGCGCTCTTTTACAGAACTTTAACTTCATTGAAACAAGTAGACAAAGACCTACATCTTCATTTCTATACTTAAAGGAAACAAGACATATGATGACACATAACATAGAAGTTACAAAATCATACCCAACAATGTGTGGAAAACTTCTGAATCTTTCATTAACCAATAGTTTATCAAAAATACAGTAGCCTAGTCTCTAGGTTCTTCAAATTTTGAACCTTGTCTCTGTAAATTTTCCTCTTTTTATACATTATGAGACAACTGGTAATCACCAAAACTGTCAAACTGCTTAACTATCTCCTAACTGTCTAAAGTAAAAGTTATTATAGAATATTACAATGGAGGGTAAAAGACACCTCATTCTCCTCAAGAAGACAAAATAACGAGAGGTAACAGACATTAGAAGGTGATGATTGTTCGTTGTTCGAATCTGTGGCTTGAGTATGTGGTCTGAGTGTTATTCTGCAAGCTGTAAACCTGTAGATGTCATGATGACAGTTAGACTGTTTTAACACAACAAACTGCAACTTTACAAGAACTCCGTGTGTGGATTTTTGGGTTATGGGCCCACGTACATATCAGAAGTGTTGTGATTGGCCAAAACACAAGGAAATCCGACCAATCACCATCGTCGAAAACCAAAGGAATGATCGGGTCCACTTGAGATGTGAACCCATGCGCACATTTGAGCGCGATCACCATCCGATCATCCATTCAATGGACAGTCCGATCCTTTGAAACTCAACAAGAATTTATACCTGTTGAATAAAACCTTATCGCATCTGCTTTTTCCACAAGCATTTGACTTCCCCACGAACCCAATAGGAAACAAAATTAGAGTTAAAAGACTTCTCGAGCCCGATTTTAAAAATAAAACCCATGCACTTTTCGATGCGATATCTGTCGGATCTCGTCCCTTTTTGATGAGTGGTTGTGATTGATCTAGACTTAAATGAATTAAATTGTATTTCATACACCATCAGGTCTGATTTCTGAATTAAACCTCACGCTTGTTAACCGCGCGATTACCATTGGATCTCTTGCCTTCTAAGCAAACAGCTCAGATCTTCTCGCGGGTTTCTCACATTCAAAATCCATTAATAATATAAAATAAGTCATTTCTTTCAAATTTCCACATTTCTTCTAATTTCTGCTTTAACATAATATTTGATTTCTTTCCATTTTTTCAATAAAACTAAACACAAAAATAAAAGGACAATGGATGCTACAACATCTGGCTCCACCTAGGGATAATGCTTTTGCCACAGAAGCACTAAGAACCGCTGATCAGTGCCTTCACCTCTGGCATGTTGTCACATATTTCTTAGCCAATTAAATTCTATAGAATTTGTACAATGAATTCACTCTGGTATCTACAATGACAGGATGCTTATGCTTCAGAACTGGAAGTAATGTTTGAGGTACTACCCATTGACAGGAAGTTGTAAAGATTCACCATCAATATTCTCCAGGAAGAATGTATTATTTGTCCTTGCTTCTACAATTCTGAATGGGCCATACCAGAGAGGATCAAACTTCCCATGTTTACCCTTATCTTCTCTTCTAGTATCCCACCTTAATACTAGGTCTCCAACTTTAAAATCAGTTTCTATGTTCTGTCAAAATTAGAGTTCATCTTTGATTGATACATAATCAAATTGTCTCTTACCTTATCCCTGCTTTCACTTAATTCCACTACCTTATGCATCCTTCTTATCAGAGCATTGAGTTCTTTTGTTGCCTCTTGAATCATTGCAATCACAAGCTTCACAAGCTAACTAAGGAACAAAGCTTGAGTTCCATACACTAATTCAAAAGGTGATTTGCCTGTAGACCTTCTTGTAGTCACTCTGATAGCCCATAGAGCAAACTTTAATTTAGAATCCCAGTCTTTCTGATTCTCTGCAATTGTTTTCTTAAGGATCTTCATCAATTTTTTATTAGTGGATTCAACCAATCCATTTCCGTGTGGATGATAAGTTGTTGAATGAGATAAAATAAAATTATACTTCTGATAAAAAGCAACAAAATTACTTGAACTGAAGACTTGAGCATTGTCTGTTATTATTTTGACAGGGAATCCAAACCTGCTGAAAATATTTTCCTCTAAGAACTTAATCACCACCTGGTCATTTTCCCTTTTAGTAGGTATAGATTCTACCCACTTGGTGAAATAATCAGTAGCTGTGAGAACCCACTTGTGTTGTCCACTTGAAGGTGGGTTAATTTCTCCAAAAATATCTAGTCCCCATTGTCTGAAAGGTTCTTCTATGAATACTGGGATCAAAGGAAAGGTAGCTAGTCTCATCTTCTCAACAAAAAACAATACTTGTGACGACTTCTGACAAACTTATATATATCACCAAATAGGGTGGGCCAATAAAACCCTTCCTGGAGGATTTTATGTGTAGTAGCCTTCCAACTATAATGTCCACCACATAAATTCTCATGATAATCTTTAATGGTCTCTGTAAATTCATCCTCTGCTAAACATAACAATAAAATTCCCATAGGATCCTTCCAATACAATCTGCCCTCAACAATCACATAAGGTTGTGCTTCGATCTTTAATGCTCTATATTTTGTTCTATCCAAAGATTGAGGACAAGAGATAAAACACAAATAATGGACTATGTGCTTGTACCATTCTGAACATAAAAACTTATATCTGATCTTCATACCTGGATTTGACTTTTCTTCACCTTCTTCAATTATCTCCTCATTTGCAGGTGTTAGCAAGTTGATTCCCAATGCCTAAAAATTTGACTTTGTCAACATCTTTTCCAATCCCTTCCCTTTCACCAACTTTGTGGGCTTTATGTCTAGGTCATACTCTTGAATCTTGGCTATCAATTTCCCTCTTTTGCCTTCGACATCCTTTACTGTAGCATTTGGCACATAAGTAATGATCTATGACTGAAGCACATAAGTCCTTATGGCCTTTAGGGATTTTACCAAAGCATATACCTGTTTTTCAAGAATATTGTACTTTAGTTCAACATCTCTAAGAATCTTGGAAAAAAAATCAACTGGCTGCTCCTTCTCTTCATCATTTTTCTGTAACAAAACAATGAATATTGAATTAGGTGATGCAAATGAAAAAATTTGAAAAGGCTTTTGATAATAAGTACTAATTAGAATTGGAGCTACTTGTAATGCTTCTTTAATCATGGAGAATGACTCTCTAGCTTCCTTGGTCCAATGCACTTCATTTTCTTTCTTCAACATATTAGTAATTTCTTTTACAATTTCAGCATAATTGGAGACAAATCTCCTTAAGAAGTTTGTTTTTCTGAGAAATTTTTGAATGTCTTTCTTACTCCTATGCAGGGGAATTTTCTACACAACTTGCACCCTTGTTGGATCTATCTTCACTCCATATTTAGAAACAATGTGCCCCAGCAGTTTTCCCTCTTCTAGAGAAAAATAGACTTCTTAGGATTCAAGGAAAGCCCAAACCTTCTACATTTCTCAAAATTGCTTTTAAGATGGTCCAGATGCTCCTCATCAGACTTAGAGAAAACAGTGATGTCATCCAAGTATATCACTACAAACTTGTCCCCTGCAAATGCAATGTCCATATCCCTCTGAAATCTTGCACTTGCATTCATCAACCCAAAAAGCATTTGAGCATACATAAAGGTTCCCCAAGGAGTAGTGAATGTGGTCTTTTTCTGATCTTCTTTATCAATAGCCACCTAATTATACCCAGAGAACCCATCTAGCATGGAGATCCTGAGATCTTGTTACCTTCGTCAGCACATGATCCATTTTAGGTAACAGATAGTTATATTTTAAGGAAGCCATATTCAGATTTCTAAAGTCCACACATAGCCTTATTTCTCCATTTTTCTTCCTTACAGACACTAAATTGGCCACCCAGTCAGAAAACCTGAGTGGAACTATTATTTTGGCATCAAGCAACTTTTTGACTTCTTTCTCAATCAATGGTAAAAGTAGACGGTTTATCTGTATAAGTTTCTTCTTAAATGATTTAATCCCTTCTTTCAAGGGAATCTTGTGTTGAATAATACTTACATCATATGTTTTGAGATCCTCATAGGACTAAGCAAAAACATCAATATAGTCCTTGAAAAGCTTAATATATCTCACCTTGTAATTAAGTGGAACTCCATTAAATAATTTGACTAACCTAGGCTCCTTCTGGGTTCCAATATTGTGATCTTGAATCTGCTCATCCTATGGAATTTTCTCTGAACTAACTGCTACATCATTGGAGTTAAAAAGTCTTTCAAGAGGGACAAGTCCCCTTGGCAGAATATTATCTTTCAATTGAATAATTTTTTGATTAACTATAGAATCTTTCAAACCACTTTTACACCTTTTGCTACTTCATCTTCATCTTGATCAATCCCTGTGCCCTGAAAATATTCAATCATAGTCAAGAATTCCTTAATTTGTTGATCATCTTAAAAAATCTTCCAGTGCTTTATATTATCCAAAACAGAAGGCCTATGCCTCATTTCAACCTCATGTCTTAGCTATGGATTAATAGGAGGCTTAAAAGTACTAGCAGCCACAACCAAAGAGTCTTCTAATTTGTTTCCATCTCTTGGAATGAACTGAATGTTGAAAGCCTCAAAGAAGTTCTCAACCATATCCCACACTTCATTTTTGTATGCCCTAAGCCTAGGGTTCTTTGTTTGACAATGGTTCTTTATTTGCTTTATAATCAACTTTGAATCTCCAAAAACATAAATTGACTGGGCTCTCATTTGTTTTTTTGTTTGCATAGCAATGATCAAGGATTCATATTTTGCCACATTATTTGTTGCGTCGAAATCCAATTTAAAATAAAAAGGGAACATATTACCTCCAGGTGTGATTAGAAGGAAACCAACACCTATTCCTTCTTTAGAATAGGCTCCATCAAAGAAGCACTTCCACATCCCTTCTGTTTGCAGCTATGTATTTACACTGGCTGAAGTAAGCTACCTCTGGTTATTTTCAACCAACTCTGCATTGTCATGCAACATGAAGCAAGAAAAGTCATCTTTCTCTTGGCTATATACAGGTGAATTACTTGCTCCGTTCTTTGTGATTGTCTTTACAAATCTTGTTTCTCTATACAACCTCCTTTCTTCTCCACCAAAAATTGGTATGACAACATAAGTAAAATCTAGCTTCAAAACACCACCCAATTTAGCCCCACATGACCTAGATAGCAACATTCCAAACCTAGCAAGGATATCTGCTACCACTACATCAATTACCAAGCTTCTAGCTGGGATCTGGGCTAGTGATGCCATCTTATCTTTAATGACCCCTAGACACTTGACTTTATTTGAATCAAAAGAATACAAGTCTCTATAAGGTTTAGTAACTTGCAGGTTTAGTTGTTTCATCACTGATAATGGAATAAGGTTATGTGAAGCTCCTGAATCAAACATACAATTATGCATGAAGAAATCATGGATCAATAAAGAAATGTAGAAAGGGGTGTTGACGAATCTACCTCCTCCACATGTGGACCAAAAACCACTACTAGTTTATCTTCTTGCAAATTCACAGTGTAATTTACATTCACATTTTATCTTAGATTGATAAACTCAACAATCTCTCTTTGATAAACTGGTGTTTTGACCAACTCTATGAGCGACACTTGAATTCTGATTTTTTGTAATTCTTTAGTAAGACTAAACACATGAAACTGTTTAGTATTCCTTTCATTTTTCATCTTCACTTCTCTTCATCACTAAAACCTCTTGTGGAATGGAAACAAGTTTTCTAAAGGAATTTTTTCACTTCTATCTTGAGAAGACTCACCTTGAAGTATTTGAGTCTTGCTATTTGTATTATGTTGTTGCTTTCCTTTATTCAATTGTTTTGCAGGTTGTGGTTCTTATGGAGTCGCCTTCTGTAAGGGAGCTGGAACTTGTCATTTTCTTGGCTTCTAGATATTTTCCTTGATCTCAAGTCATATTTCTTATGTAATTCCACCTGCATAAAATCAGAAAAATGCTTCCAATACTCATCGATTTCATTCTCATCATAAATGGCATCTGTTTCAGCATATTCATATTCTTCTCCCTCAACACCTAGTTCATCTTCATCTACTGCATACAATGTGGAAATATGATCATCATGGTCCTTGGAATGCTCTGGTACTTCATCAGAATTTGCCTCTAAGTAATGTGGTGCTTGAACCTGATCGTGATCTTTTCTCTCCTTCTGCAAAATTTGCAGAGGTTGTCTTCTATACTGAGGATTAAAGTTTCTGTTGTGTTGTGCTTGCCTCTGAGAATTCTTACTCTCCAACTCTAATTTAATCCATTTATTTGAAAATTTTTAAATTACATTACTCATATCCTCTAATGTTTGACTTTGAGAGGATTCCACTTTAGGCTTTCCCTTATCTTGGATAGGTTGTGTCTCTAGTGATTTACCTGCAGCCACCAGATTTGCTTCTATCTCTAACGCATCAGTTTGGATTTGATTAAGGGTTGTGGATCTTCTCTCCCTCAATGTAAATCCAAAATCTAACTCAAAATCCCCTGCAAAAGTTATTTTTGCACCAGCAGGAGGGGGCTTAATCTCCATTGGAAGACTATTGTACAATTTATTGAACCTTCTGATGAATTCAACAACAATTTCATCAAATTTCTTCTTAATAGCATTAAACTCTGTGAGTGAATACCCATGTTCTCTTTTCTCTCCCCATCTCTGGGTGAACAGGCGCTCCATCTCTTCCCATGTAGGAATAGAGTTATTAGGAAGCCATTTAAACCATTTTCTTGCTTCTCATCCAAGGATTGTACAAAAAGTCTTAGAACAACATCCAAGTGTTTAATATTTCGATTTTCTGCAAAATTACAAAATACTGCTATATGATTTTTTGTTGTTTGTTCATCCTCCCCTATGAAATGAGGAAGAATCTTCAAGTATTCTTAAGGCATTTGATTCAATTGTTGTGGAAACTAAATAGGTGCATACCTATTCATCAAGAATGCAAGTGTTTCCATGTTTGCTCTTGAACTTACTAAACCTTGAGTACCAACAAGTGTAGAACCTGACTGAGGAGTTAATGGAGTATGAAAAGGTGGCAATGTAGTTATAGGTTTAGATTGAATAAATATAGAAGATACTGAGAAAGAAACAGACTCTAAAGATTGTTCTTGACAGTTGGGTTCTTGAAATGAAGTGGATGTAAAAGGTGACTCTTGGTCAATAAAATATGAATGTTTGGATGAAAGATGTGTTGAACTGTTGCCAGGTGCAGACATTGTAGGACTTATTGTAAATGGAGTTTTTGGCCTTCCAACCCTCTTGGAAACTAGCCTCTCAGGGTCTGAAAGGGCTTGAAATTTCTATTGTGAGGTATCTAACCTCGTATGAGGCCTCTTTGAATCAAGATTTATTGCTTTCTGTTCAATACAACCAAATGTTTCCTCCTCACTGAACAACCAGAGGAGAATATTAAAAACCTAGGGAAAAGTGTTTCTTGACTTCTCTTCCCCAACAAAGACGCTAATTAATGTTGTCCCTTAAGAATCCAATTTCTTGGCTATGTAGAAATTGTGCTTAAGACATTAATGTTTATTGTTTATGTCACTTAGTTGTATGTTGTATTCTCAAATGGAGGACGTGAAAGACCTGGTTTTAAACCCTCAATACTTAGGTGATATGAAAGTCTCAGAATGCCATTTGATTGATGAATATAAATGTTGAATGAAGAATGCTTGGAGAAGTGAGAGACAATATGTTGTTTTACACATAAACTATTATCTGTGACACTTAGGGAAGCTAAAGACAATATGTTGTTTTACACAGAAACTACTATCTGTAACTTATAAGAAGTGTAAAGGTAGGGGTTTTAAGTATAGGAGTGCTCTTTTAAGGAACTTTAACTTCATTCACACAAGTAAACAAAGACCTACAACTTCATTACTATACTTAAAGGAAAGAAGACCTATGATGACACATAACAGATAAGTTATAAAATCATACCCAACAATGTGTGGAAAACTTCTGAATCTTTCATTAACCAACATTTTATGAAAAATATAGTAGCCTAGTCTCAAGGTTATTCAAAGTTCGAACCCTTTCTCTGTAAATTTTCCTCTTTTTATAGATTATGAGGTTGCTGGTAATCACCCAAACTGTCAAACTGCTTAACTATCTCCTAACTGTCTAAAGTAAAAGTTATTACAAAATATTACAATGGAGGGTAAAAGACGCCTCATTCTCCTCAAGAAAACAAAATAATGAGAGGTAACATACATTAGAAGGTGATGACTATTCGTTGTTCGAATCTGTGGCTTGAGTATGTGGTCTGAGTGTTATTCTGCAATTTGTAACCCTGTAGATGTCCTAATGACAGTTAAATTGTTTTAACACAGAAAACTGCAACTTTACAAGAACTTCGTGCATGGATTTGTGGGTTATGGGCCCACGTACATTTCATAAGTGTTGTGATTGGCCAAAACACAAGGAAATCCAACCAATCACTGTCGCCGAAAACCAAAGGAATTAAGCCCTAGTTCATTACATATTAGGTCCACCTGAGTTGTGAACCCACACACACATTTGAGCGTGATCACCATTCGATCACCCATTCAATGGACGGTCTGATCCTTTGGAACTCAACAAGACTTTAAACCTGTTGAACAAAACCTTATCGCGTTCACTTTTTCCACAAGCCTTTAACTTCCCCATGGACTCGATAGGAAACAAAACTACAGTTAAAATATTTCTTGGGTCTGATTTTAAAAATAAAACTCGTGGACTTTTTGACATGATATCTGTCAGATCTCGTCCCTTTTGATCAGCGATTGTGATTGATCCAGACTTCAACGTATTAAATTGCACTTCATACACCATCGCGTTTGAATTCTAAATTAAACCTCACGCTTGCTAACTACGCGATTACCGTCAGATCTGACACCTTCCAAGCGGACAGCTCAGATCTTCTCACGGGTTTCTGACATTCAAAAGCCATTAATAATATAAAATAAGTCATTTCTTTCAAATTTCCACATTTCTTCTTATTTCCGCTATAACATAATATTTGATTTTTTTTCCATTTCTGCAATAAAACTAAAAATAAAATTAAAAGGACAATGGATGCTACAACATCTAGCTCCACCTATGGATAGTGCTTTTGCCACAGAAGCACTGAGAACTGTAGATCAGTGTCTTCACCTCCAGCATGGAGTCACATATTTCTTAGCCAATTAAAATTCTATGGAAATTGTACAATGAATTCACTCTGGTATCTACAATGACAGGATTCTTGTGCTTCAGAATTGGAAGTAATGTTTGAGGTATTGTCCATTGACAGGCAGTTGTAAAGATTCACCATCAAGATTCTCCAGGAAGAATGTATTACTTTTCCTTTCTTCTATAATTCTAAATGGTTCATACCAGAGAGGATCAAACTTCCCATGTTCACCCTTATCTTCTCTTCTAGTATCCCACCTTAATACGAAGTCTCCAACTTCTCTGGCCTTTCTGTCAAAAATACCCTTCATCTTTGATTGATACATAATCAAGTTGTCTCTTACCTTATTCCTGCTTTCACTTAATCCACTACCTTATGCATCCTTCTTATCAGAGAATTGGGTTCTTCTGTTGCTTCTTGAATCATTGCAATCACAGGCTTCACAAGCTGACTAGGGAACAGAGCTTGAGTTCCATACACTAATTCAAAAGGTGATTTTCCCATAGACCTTGTTGTAGTCACTTTGACAACCCATAGAGAAAACTTTAATTTGGAATCCCAGCCTTTTTTATTCTTTGCAATTGTTTTCTTAAGGATCTTCATCAATGTTTTATTTGTGGATTCGGCCAATCCATTTCCCTGTGGATGATAATTTTTTGAATGAGATAAAATAACATTATATTTCAGACAAAAAGCTACAAAATTACTTGAACTGAAGACTTGAGAATTGTCTGTTATGATTTTGACAGGGCATCCAAATCTGCTGAAAATATTTTCCTCTAAGAACTTCATCACCACCTGGTCATTTTCCCTTTTAGTACGTATAGCTTCTACCCACTTGGTGAAATAATCAGCAGCTATGAGAACCCACTTGTGCTATCCACTTGAAGATGGGTTAATTTCTCCAAAAAAATCTAGTCTCCATTGTCTGAATGGTTCTTCTATGAAGACTAGGATCAAAGCCAAGGGAGCTAGCCTCTTCTTCTCAACAAAAAGCTGACACTTCTAACAACTTCTGACAAACTTATATATATATCACCAAATAGGGTGGGCCAATAAAACCATGCCTAGAGGATTTTATGTGCAGTAGTAGCCTTCCAACTATAATGTCCACCACATAAATTCTCATGATAATACTTAATGGTCTATGTAAATTCATCCTCTGTTAAACATAATAATAAAATTCCCACAAGATCCTTCCAATACAATCTGCCCTCAACAATCACATAAGGTTGTGCTCTGATCTTTAATGCTCTATATTTTGTTCTATCCAAAGATTGAGGACAAGAGAGAAAACACAAATAATGGATTATTTGCTTGTACCATTCTAAACATAAAAACCTATATCTGATCTTCATGCCTAGATTTGACTTTTCTTCAGCTTCTTCAATTATCTCCTCATTTGCAGGTGTTAGCAAGTTGATTCCCAATGCCTGAAAATTTGACTCTGTCAACATCTTTTCCAATCCCTGCCCTTTCACCAACTTTGTGGGCTTTATGTCCAGGTCATACTCTTGAATCTTGGCTATCCATTTCCCTCTTTTGCCTTCCACATCACTCTAGACCAAGACATCCTTTACTGTAGCATTTGGCACATAAGCAATGATTTGTGACTGAAGCACATAAGTCTTGAAGGCCTTTAGGGCTTTTACCAAAGCATATACTTGTTTTTCAAGAATATTGTACTTTAGTTCAACATCTCTGAGAATCTTGCTAAAGAAAGCAACTGGTTGCTCCTTCTCTTCATCATTTTTCTATAACAAAACAACAACTATTGAATTAGGTGATGCAAATGAAAAAAATTGAAAAGGCTTTCGATAATCAGGACTAATTAGAACTGGAGCTGCTTGTAATGCTTCTTTATCCTAGAGAATGACTCTCTAGCTTCCTTGTTCCAATGCACTTCATTTTCTTTCTTCAACATATTAGTAATTTCTTTTACAATTTCAGCATAATTGGACACAAATCTCCTTAAGAAGTTTATTTTTCCCCGAAATTTTTGAATGTCTTTCTTACTCCTAGGAAGAGGTATTTTCTGCACAACTTGCACCCTGCTGGATTTATCTTCACTCCATCTCTAGAAACAATGTGCCCCAACAATTTGCCATCTTCTAGAGAAAAAATAGACTTTTTAGGATTCAAGGAAAGCCCAAACCTTTTTTATTTCTCAAAAGTCTTTTTAAGATGGTCCAGATGCTCCTCATCAGACTTCGAGAAAGCAGTGATGTCATCCAAGTATATCACTACAAACTTGTCCCCTACAAATGCAATGTCCATAGCCCTCTGAAATGTTGCACCTACATTCATCAACCCAAAAG
>APFE030482578.1:128886-207524 GCA_000404065.3 Pinus taeda
ATCTTCATGAGACAATCTTCAGGGAAATGAACCTTAAGACTGCGTACATGCATATGGAACCTAACCAAATGAAGAGCAGCATTGTATTTCTTTTCATCTTTGAATATTGGAAGATCCTCTAACCAATCAACCTTTGGCATAGAATTTGGAAAACCATGGATATGAGACTGATTCATAGGAGCATACCTGGCATTAATTCTTGCAGTGGAACTCATCTTGAAACTTCATCAAGCTACTGATCTTCTAGCAGTGGAGTCACCTTCCAATTTTTTATTCGATGTGTGGAGTCGGCAAGGTAGTTTTGCAGCCTCAAAATGATGTCTGAGCTCCTGCTACCTTCAGAAGTTCAGCTTCTTGATTTCGGGAATGAATAGACTTCAGGCTCCCAACAGACACACCAAAATGTTATCTCAAAATCAGGTCCTGATAGGCTGCTGTTCAGGTTGACTCTAAGTAACTATTTCAAACCTACTTTAGGCTTAGGCTTAGCCTCCTCAACCTGAGAGGGCTCTCTCTTAATGGATTAATGATTTTGATTTAAGATAAGATGGCTAACTCTTATAGAACAACTATGAAAAATATGAATGGTGGAAACACATTAAACAACTATCCATTGGGCTTATGGAGTCAACAACACCTCAATATAACAATGAACTCAACCTTACATGGAAGTCAGGGCATTCAGCATTTAAACATTCAGAACATAAACTCATATGGGACCACACAGTTTATAAATGTATACAAGAAGTCAGAGCACATTCAGTGAATTCTGAGTGATTATACATCCATACCACTGTAAGAATTAAGAAAAGAACAACATCACATATTCTAAACATAAAAAATCCTTCATGAATCCTGAGAAGTAAAGTCAAATATGTATTACTGAAAATGAGTCTCACATAAGCCAAATACAAGCTTTTCCATAAAATTTCCAACCCTTTGTACATTGCTCTTTCTCTTATTTATAGAGCTCTTCTACCTGATTGAGATTACTCCTCTAGCATGAGGGAAAGTCGAATTCTCCTTGCTATGATGACACCTATTAACATTTAAAACTAACTAATAAATACAACTGACTGCTAACTAGAAGTTTTAGAGACCTAAGACAATTAGGATTCTATCTCTTCATCATGATTAAAACAACCTTATCTAAACATTTAACACATTATTTGACACCTAAAACTCCATGATGTCGAACTTGATGAAGCCCATAACCTTCCAGCTATCCCTTGATGACTCATCCATTTGTTGTTCCTAGAAACTAGGAAAATGTCCCTTGCTCTGTTCTGGCTGAAAAATAGGTCTTGGGACAGAGCTCATAACTTCTGATAAAAAATGTATTTGGACAAAATGAAGGAGGTTTTTGTGAACCAATCCATTCTAAACAAAAACCTCTCTTGGATTTTTGAAACACCTTCCCTACCGCCCAGAATTTATCTTTGAAAAACAGGTGTCAAACAGAGAAAT
The DNA here is from genome assembly GCA_000404065.3 of Pinus taeda. Classification (NCBI taxonomy): domain Eukaryota; kingdom Viridiplantae; phylum Streptophyta; class Pinopsida; order Pinales; family Pinaceae; genus Pinus; species Pinus taeda. The sequence continues at coordinate 130,354 of APFE030482578.1, forward strand.
ATGCTTGTGAAAAACTTGCACCTACAGCAGTTTCGTAGCGCAAGTTTAATCACCCATTTCTCCCAGATCATAATTAATTTGAAGAAACTGAAAGAGGCTTTTGTATCTCAGTATGTTAGGAATGAAAACCTCTTTCAATTTTCCAAAATACTCTTTCAGTTGCTCTGAAGACCTCCTGGAAGTTGACTACTTAAAACCGTTTTTCTCCTGAAAAAGGTTGCTTCAGTTACATCGATTGTTCTTCATACAATTGCATTGGATTATCTTGTTTTACATACACTGTAGACTTGACCCAAAACCCCTTTGAAGCTGCCTTAAGCATCATGAACAAAACTTACATCAATGAATGATCATCTTCATAAACTTCCTTTCAAAAATATTTGCCCTTTGTCACTCAAAATTGGTCAACTTCATTAAAATATGTAGCTACAGCAGTTTCGTAGAGCGCTATGAAACTGCTGTGTAATCACCAAAACACAGTTTTAATGCCAATTCAACTCTCTTGATCTTTCCTTTGCTTGAAATGGCCTTTCCATCTACCATGAAGTTGTTCAAAACTTACATGCCTTGCTTGAGCCTTCAAAGAACTCTGATGTATGCTGACCCTGAGTTTGCCAAGTGTTCTTATGCATGAAAGGAACTTGAGAATAACCAAGACCAATTCTCCCTTACCTTACCCTTTTCCTTTGAAATCTTTTTAGTGATAACAGAATCCATGAGGATTTTTGGACATGTTCTGATTTTAGGTGATAGAGCATCTCGAGAGAAACAAAGCACATCGAAAATCACTCGGATTCGAGGTCTAGAACTTGAGATATGAATTTTTTTATTAATTATTTGAGGCTTCTATGATCTATATTATATGTGGTTTTGTCTTCTGGTGTCATCACATAAAAATTTTTGGAATCGATGTTTCGAACCATCCTCCACGGTTCATCATTAGGATAGATCCATGAGTGAAGAATTCAGGACTCAATAATGTAAATAAATAAAGGTGAGGGTTCGATTGGAACTGAATGGCAACCGACCATTTTTGAAGGAGAATGAATTAACAGGTGGTGATTAATTCAGATAAGTACAATCAGTGATCTTAATCATTCTAATGTACGAACATATTGTAATTTATCTCTCCCGTACATGTTGAAAGTTAATGATTTGAGGCTACTACGAACTATATTATGTGTGGTGTTGTCTTTCAAAGTCATTGCATACAAATTTTTGGAATTGACATTTCGAACCATCCTCTGTGGTTCATCATCACGATAGATCCATGAGTGAAGAAGTCAGGACTCAATAGTGTAAATAAATAAATGTGAAAGTTCGGTTGGAACTGAATGACAGACGATCATTTTCGAAGGAGAAAGAATTAACAGTTGGTGATTACTTCAGATAGGTGAGATCTGACTTCTTTTTTGCAATTAGTGATCTGAATCGTTGTAATGTACGAAGATCTTGTAATTTATCCCTCCCATACAGGTTGAAAATCAATTATTTGAGGCTTTTGCGATCAATATTATGTGTGGTGTTGTCTTCCGGAGTCATCGCATACAAATTTTTGGACTTGACATTTGAAACCATCCTCCATGGTTCATCATCAGGATAGATCCATAAGTGAAGAATTCATGACTCAATAGTATAAATAAATAAAGGTGAGGGTTCGGTTGGAACTGAATGGAAGCTGACCATTTTTTAAGGAGAATGAATTAACAGGTGGTGATTAATTTAGATAGGTGAGGTCTGACTTCTTTTTTGCAATCAGTGATCTGAATCGTTCTAATGTATGAACATCTTGTAATTTATCCCTCCCGTATAGGTTGAAAATTAATGATTTGAGGCTTCTGCGATCTATATTATGTGTGGTGTTGTCTTCCAGAGTCATCACATACAAATTTTTGGAATCGATGTTTCAGTCCATCCTTTGTGGTTCATCATCAAGGTAGATCCAAGAGTGAAGAAGTCAGGACTCAATAGTGTAAATAAATAAAGGTGACAGTTCGGTTGGAATTGAACCCTCAGTTCGGTTTGGTTTTATTCTAGTTATGGGTTAATGTGGCACCTAAAGTTGGTCAACTTGTTGTATTAGAGGGCCACAAGTTATGTTGTTAAAACCACATGAGTTAGTATGAAAAGGAGTGACATTGGAGGTCATTCATCACCATCCAAGTGCATCAAAAACACATCAATATATCTATGAAGTTGGCTACAGGAAAAGGAGGACAAAGTGTGGAAGAGGAGGATTATTTTGGGCATGTTTTTCCCATCATTACAGGTCCAATTTTATTGTAGGAGGAGGTCGCGGTGGTGGAGAGTATTTATGGGTTGTTTGTGACATGTTTTAGGGTTGCCTTCTTGTGATTAAGGGTAGTGGCTGCTACAACAGGGTGACCAAGGCTCGTTCTGGTGCAAACAGAGGGCTGGTTGGTATGTTTTGTTGTTGGGAATAATCCCCAGGGACATTGATTTGGAGCATCAAGTCTAAGAAGGAAGGTCACAGTTATAGGAGGCTTTAGGAGCTTATTGGAAGGGCTTAACAAGGGCTGTTAAGAAGCCCTAACCAGACAGCCAAGGTGAAAACAACATACAATAGTACAAAAAGGTATGTATTTGATGTTGCGAGGTTTTTTTGATGTTAGGGATGGAATCCTAGTGTGGAAAGTTTGTATTAGACATCTTGTGGTTGGTGGAGGGAAACAAGTAGGTGCCCAAGAGTAGCCCTAAAGAAATGGACAAGAGGGACTCTGGACAAATATGATTTAGGTGAAGTGTTGGTAGCCTAAGTAGCTCCTTGATGAACAAAGGAGGCTAATAGAGGAGGGAGATTGGAGCTCAAGGTTTGGCCAGTCAAAGGAGCATATTTGAAAGCACATGTTAATTATTAGAGAAGCGACATTTGATGGTGATAGGTGGCAACCCTCCTGCCTTATGTTAGTCTTAATTGGAGCAACATAGGAAGACTATAGTGGGAAGACACGTCCGAAAAGAGTTGAGGAGCAGCAGTGGGTAGAAGTCCCTATGTGTTGATGGTAGATGGACTTATGATCAACTAGAGGGCATATTGTGGATAGTCAAGATTCATTGGTTAGATGGACTTGGAGCATTGATAGAGGAAGGTTCTTCATATTGGGAGAAAAGGACCTAGATGTGTACAAGATATGACAAATAAGTTGTGATTATGTAATACATCAGCTAGACCGTCATATTATCTTGTATTATGTGTTCTTGTATTTGCGGATATTTGAGGGCCATTATCCCTAGTACGAGAGTCATAGACTATTGTATTATTTAGTTGGATTAATATAACAAATATTGGGTTATTGTCCAAAATTGTGTAAAAAGTTTTGTATATTTTGTGCATTAGTATATTTACAGTGGTTTATATTCCGTTGTGTAAAGTAGCTTCATTGTGGTTCTTGGTTTGGTAGTGTCAATGATTTAAGATTCTATCCTAGACACCAGGATTGAGGAAAAAAAACACATGTTACTTTTGGCCTTTTTTCTTTAGTGATTTCATTGAGGCAGTCAAACATTGTCCCAATTAACAACTCTTTGCCCCAAAAGCTTGAGCTCCACCTACTCTTTTACACCCTATTATCATAGTCAGTCCTTTTTGCAAATGGGCCATCGATGTTATGGAGTGTCGACCCACCTCTTCCAATGGTCCTAAATACATTATTGTGTTCGTTGACTATTTTACCAAATGGGTTGAATCTATGCCTATGTTCAATAGCATAGTAGCTATTGTGGCCCTCTTCTATTTCAACTATGTCATCGCTTGTTTCTGGGTTCTTAAACAATTGGTCTTTGACCATGGTCGACAATTTGAAGATGATATTTGGCATGTTCTATCCTCATTGTTAGGTTTTGAACATTAACATTCACCATCTTATTATCCACAAGGGAATGGAAAAGTTGAAGTGGTAAACAAAATTGTTAATACCATACTTCAATGGACAGTAAATGAACACAAGGCTAACAGGAATTGAATGCTCTTCCCTGTGTTGTGGGCCTATAAAAATTTTGTCAAAACCACCACTAGGTTCACTAATTTCCACCTTGTGCATGGAGAGAAGGCAGTCTTACCAATTGAGTGCCAAATTCCCTTCCTTTACCTTGCCATCAAACTCCTTTCTTATACTCCACCTCTTCAATAAAGGCTCCTTATGTTGGAGCATGCCAATGAGGAAAATTGTGTTACTTTGGAAACCATTGAAGCATCCAAAAAGCGCATCGAATCTCGGTATGACCATAGAGCCCACCCTCGTACCTATCACAAAGGTGATTTAGTCCTCGTCTATGATCAAGCTCGCGATATCCTGGGATACAAAAAGTTTGAATCATTGTGGCATGGCCCTTAAATCGCAAGTAAATGTTTGGGAAAGGGGGAATATGTTTTAGAGGGCCTAAAATGAGAACTTATCCCCAACCCTCATAATGCATTGTACCTTAGAAAAATCCACCATTATGATTTTCCCTCTTGAATGCATATTTTTATTTTATTTTTTCATTCATTAAGTAGGTCACATCCTTCGTCATCTCATTGGTTGTCTTCTTGTGCCTTTCATATGGATCCATAATCCACACAGTATAACTGCTATGTTGACAGTGTTGAGTTACTTCTCCAAGGATCTAGCCTCAACAACTTGGGTCATTTTCACCCCTTTGCATTCCTTAGTCCACTTCACTAGTAGATGCATTGGATATGCCACCAGTAACCAAGCCAAATATGATGTAGTGATAGGTTTTTTAGTCAATGCCCTTGATCATTGTATCCTTCACCTTCATGTTTTTCTTGATTCCATGTTGCTCGTCATGAAATTGAATGGTGTTTATCATGTGTGTAATCATGTATTGCTTATAAAATATCTACAAGTTAAGCTTTTGGCACATGAATTTGAATCCATCTCATTCAATCATGTTCCTAGAGCTCAAAATAACTATGTAGATATCATTGTAAATAACATTCTAGATTGGCATTTATCACATGAATCCATAAGAAGACAATCATAATCATAAATGGAAACATCACAATAACATGCATAATCATATTATGTATCAAAATATCCATAACATATGTTTAGATTCCATTATTCTAAATACATCTGGCATGTCCATAACATGTTATAATCGTACATACAAAACTGGGGGGAACCTATGCCCCTATATCTAATCACTATCCTCTGTAGGATGTCATGCCAGTGGGGAAACCCATCAGCCTGTAGGTCTATGACTACCTAACCAACGATAAATATGCACCTCAAAATAACTCTCCAATCAAAGGGGAGATTCACACAAGCATCCATGTACTGATCTTCTAACTCATGCCATCCATGCTTTTTCATGTCGCTGAGCACTATGTCAATCCTATGCCTAATATCCTTCATAAATGCATCAGCCTTTGGTCCCACCTAAGATTAATATGCACCTAGATCTATGACCCCAAGTGTTGTGGGTCGTCTTATATATCTTGTTGGACTCACCGATGTTATAGTTGCATGCCATATGTTCGAAAGTCAGTACCATAAACATATATTTTATCACTTATGACTGCCATAAGAATATAGTATTTATCACATACTGTCAGATCCCCATGCTCATCCTGGTGGCAATGGTAGCTTAGGATCCCCATAGAATTTCATGCTAGAGTATGGATAGTCATCTATGTAAATAGGGAGTTTGTCCCAATGGGAAAAAAACTCAAATCAGAAAGCTCTTCTGACTCCCCCTCCTCCTTCTCATTGCATTAACTATCACCAATGGCACATCCTAGATTCTTATGGGTCCCCATCACATACTTTTACATGTGGGCGAAGAGTAGGGATCTTCTCAAAGAAGAATGAGCACAATATTGTCCCAAAGGAACACTTCCTTGTCATAGCCCTCCTGCATGAACTCAACTAATGCTTCAACATCATCAATAACATATGGGCCCACCCATAGTAGGTCCCTATGAGAACGTTCTCTGCTAGCATCATATAACCTCCAGTGACTCTATGGAAAGCATGCCTACCCACTATGTGTACCACCACCGCAGTTGTAGCCCGTGCCTTCAACCACTCCAAATCCTATAACTGGATGCTCAAATCCCTTATTTGAGCACCTGGAACATAATGGCACTCCACAAACTAATCCATATGTCTCCCATGTGGAAACACTAGACGTAACTCACCTACCACCCCCAAGGGTGGAAAACCCATCAAAAAGTAAATGTCTTAGATACAAATCTCATTCTCATGCCCCTCTATCACTAAAGCCTCTCGATCTAGATCCTAGCAACTAAATATATGGAATAATAATGGCTCACAAACCCTCATCAATAGGTTATCAAATAATTTGAGGAACCCATAGTGGGCAAGCGCCCCCCTCACTGCTTTGATCCCATGAACTTGAGAGCGAAGGTCCTCAAAATTTCGTTCTCGCCATATCACTTTGGGCTCTTCCATTTCTGCACAATATCACCATATTTGTTGGTATTAGAGTAACCACTATGAATTTATAAACTTCGGGTCCATTTTAAAGGATATTGTCTTATCCTTCCTTCACCACATGCCAGGGGCATATTTTTCCAAAAAAATTGCACTATATTGCAGATTTTGGCTCATTCCGTGCGCTGGCCATCATAGAAAATGGCCTAGAAACTATGCTACGATTGTGAAAAAATAGAAGGGGTTCCCTTAAGCCAAATAAAACCCTAATCTAGAAATCTAATCCACAAAAATTGATGAGTAAGGTTAGGCCACCAACCTAAAATTCACAGATCCAAAATCCACCAGCCAGTTTGTGTGCTACAAACTCACCAAGTTTTAGGGCTCTCTCCTCTTCTCCAAATTTTCCAAGAGCATAATGCACAAATGAATTTGAATTTGGGGAAAGAAGTCCCTTTTATATGAAAACTCTAATTTTTCCCTTGGCCATTATGGGCTCACTATCGCTCGGTTTGAAAATTCATTCACACCATTGGAAAGCTCTCATCAAGCTCTATAATGGGCCTTCCCTTGTTTCTAGTAATTTGAAACTTTGTCAAGAAGCAACCTTTTCCATGATGTCTCACTTTGGCGCCTATTAAAATCAAATCTCTTCATATGAATCACTCATAATCTGACACCACTTTATCTTTGCACTTGTTAACTTATGTGACGAGTTTCGTCATGAGTAACCATTATTTACTCATGTTTTAATGGTCCCTTTTAGGCCTTTGCCATGTGGAAACATCATTAAGTCAACCTTGTTCATAGCATCAGAGGTCAGTCACCTTTACATCCCATGTAGTCTTTTTAGAATCCAAATTATTCTTGTTACAATATGTTATCACCTTCGTGTGTCACATTCATCCTATATTGCTCATATTTCACCTCTAGTTATCCTGACCTATCTTTGAAAATCCTTCATCTGAGTAATTGATTATCCCATAGGGAATCAGGTCAGTCACTGCTAGGTCAACCTTTCATATTATGCTCTGATGAGGGAAGTCATAAGTCCACCCATCCTCTTATTTCCCCTTATCATCCCTGGTGTCAATCTCTATCAGTCACATTGCTATGTTCCTCGCGCCTTTTTTGATGACTCCTCATTGCCTCAACTTTGGGGGACCCTCTTCTATCAAATTTAGGACATTTATTCCAAGAGAGTGGCCTAGAGGGCGATGTACCTTGGATACAACTTCTTCATTATTGGGTACCTTGGTTCAAGCAAAGGGAACCCTTATTTCCCTTTAACTTGGTTGTTTCTTTGTGTGCTCAATTCCAATTCATTATCGCACGATCAAGAATCATACACTTAATGGTCCAACGGTTCAACAGATTTTCCTAGCATTCACCATGTGTGTGTGAGACGTTCCAAACCTCATGAGGGGGTGGCCCTTCCGGTAACCCCCCATATGCCTGATAATTAGCAGATCATGATCCTACCTTAGATGTAGTTTTATAGATTTTCTTGGCTTGGTTTCTGTTGATCACAAAGCCCACAACATGACATGAGCCCTTCTTTCAGATGGTTCATTCATATCTTCATATCCCTTCCCTATTCAACAAGGATTATTTGGTTGTGATTTCCCACTCACATTAGCTTGGGGGCATTCTGTCCTATGTACTAAGTTCAACAATTTTCATTATATTAGTCCTGACCTTTGTTTTTCATGCACAAATATATATGGGACTCTTTGTATTATTGTATCATTTTTTGGCCCATTGATGTCAGCACATTATGTATCATGTATCATATATTACGTTGCTAAGACCCACATTGTTGGGTGCACCATTATTATTTTTACTGAGTTATCTCAGCAGGTATGGGTACGCCTCCCTAACCTCATTGAGGTCATGTACATACCATGAAGGAGACTTATCTTTGACAATTAGGTCTCACCTCCTCTGATTTTAGTTCTTCCCTTCAATACTACAGTGATCTCTCTCTCCCTCTATGACTCCCCTTTGGTGTCCCAAGAAAGTGAACCTACAATGTATTTCGGTCATACGATGTGCTCCTAACACTCATACGTTGGAGAGCAATATGTTATCACTTTAAAAGTGATCACCTAGCCATTTTCCACTAGGATGATCGAAGTACACCATGTAGTATGGGTTTTACACCTAAAAACCCACTTTCATCTTAGGAATAATTTAGAGAACCACTTGACCTAAATTATTTATGTTCATCCACTTGAAAATAACCTAGAAATTCATTTAATTAATTTCATATTATTTTCATATTCACCCATTTAGTGAAAATAATTAATATATTTTCACTCATCCGTAGGAATAATTAAATAAATCTTTATTTATTTATTATTCCTTAATAATTTAACTTCTCTCCCTTGAAATAAATATTAAATCATTATTTACTAATTATTTATAACCCCTTTTGATTATCACCTAGGAATAATTAAATAAATCATTATTTATTTAGTATTCCTTAATCATTGCACGTTTCTCTTATGAAACAATTATTAAATCATTATTTAATAATAATAAAAATTAACTCACTTTGACCATATCTCCTTAGTCAACTAATTAAATATTATTTGACCATTTCAAGAATTTTTTCCTCTTATATATAACAAAATGTTCCTAACGGCTAGATCTTGATTTAGTGTAATATTTTTTATTTTTTATTTTTTTCTCTAGATCTAGTTCTATCCTAGCATTTTGTTATAAATAGAGAGATTTTTTCTCTCTTTTTATGCATGATCATTATCATCATTGTCACTATTGTCTTTAGCCATTGAAGCTCCCACTTTGAGTTCACTTGTCCACTCTTCATTCTACCCATTGCAACCAACGAAAGGGAGATCATTGTTGAAGTTAGGGAGTAAAAGACCCTATCCTAGGGATGGGGAAGCTCTAGACCCAAGTCTACATTCTTCTCAAACGTGTCAGTATTCTTCCATTTTAATAAAAATCAATTTTCTTCCATTGGGTTTTATTGTCTCATTTGTTGTTATATGTTTTTTTCAATATTTGTAGAATATTTTTTTTGTATGTTTTTTTTTTCATATCTAAATAAAATTAGCAGCTTTTGTTTTTCTTTCCCTTGTTTTTAGGAATATAATCACCAATCAAACAAGAAGAGGACTTTTGGTACACTTGCTCAAAAATATTCCTTTAACAATTCTGCAATTTAAAAAATGAGAAGTATTCATTTATCATGCCTTGAGACATCTAAATGGAGAGGCAGATAATATGGTGAATCATGGTTTAGAAATGAGGTTCAAAGTCATAAAATTAAATGGAAATGACAAGGTTCATATTCCCATGCCATGATTAGATGTTCCCATACATGAAGAGTTGAGCCAACATCAATGGTAATAGTAGGAAGTCTAATCCTTAGTTAATAACACAATGCATGCATGACAGATGTGGTGCATGTCATAGTAAGAGTCTAGTTGGATATTTTAACTTGTCCGATGATAATAAGTGGAGGTCATTTGCATTATCCATGTGCGTCGAGAATAGGGTGATAGATAGATTGGTGGCTCGCATCACCGGCCTAACGACACAAGCACCGATATTAAACAAGTTAGCCTAATTCAATCTCTTCCTTGAGTCTCAACAATCTTCCTACAAAGGAAATTAATTCATTATCTAAGGAAGGACATGAATGTGATCGACATAGGGAGAAGTGAGGATATGGAATTATGGAGGTAGAGGGACGCAATTGGGTAACCTTGGGTGGAGAAAATATATTTAAGCAACCTTTTTCAATTCACTGGGAATTGATTCTCCTTCTCTCTGGGTGTAATTCTTTCTCTTTCTCTTTTTCAAAGTGTTTGGTGATGGCATCATCAGGTGACCAACCTCTAGAACTTGAGGAGAAAATCTGGAAGAAAGTGGTGGAATTCCTTTTTAAATTCTCATGGGCAGGCTAGACTTGAGCTTTTGGAGGGAGATAAAGAGGTCAACGCAACCCAGACAAAGGCCCAACTTAAATGTTTGGAAGCGAGGGTGGACAAAAGATAAATCAAAATGGAAATCGATTTGATAATCAATGACAAAAAACTTGTGTGCGGAAATCTGATTGTTGAGGTCAATGAAATTCTAGTTGGCCCTACCAAGTTATGGCCCTATGGAACAACATGAGAACTCTGATGGAGGCACGAACGACGTTGGGTAGAGAAAGGGGAAACCATCTCTAGTGAGGAAGTCGACACTTCAAACAACATTTAATCATGTTATTTCTATGTACTACAAATACATTTTTTTGCTTGGGAATTTTGTAGGGCTTATGGAAAATACCACTGTAGAACTATAGCCCATAGGGCTAGTAAAGGAAAGAAAATCCTGCTTTGGATATATTGGCATGTAGAAGCAACAAATCTTGTTGAAGCAAGTTTCGTTCAACATGATGTAAATGGTTCTAACTATGTAATTAAGGTTATATAATAAAAAAGTAACTATTTCATTAAAAAAAAATCAAGAATATGTTTTCTTTAAAAATAACCAAAAATAATCCATGAAAGAGGAAAATTTAAACATTAAAAAAATAAAAAAATATATAATATAAATAATCAAAATTAAAAATTAAAAAAGCCAAAAAATTATTAAAAAAAAGAAACAAAATTAAATAAAATATATAAAATATATACATTCCCAATTTTTTTAAAAATTAAAAATTAAAAAAAATAATAATAAAATATAAGATGATTAAAATCCCTTAAAGATAAGTTGTTGGAGGGAAGTCTACATGAAACTATCAAATCATCTAGCTAACTAAACTTTTCAGTCTTTAAACATTGCAAGGAGATTTGCATTATTAAAAGCAGTCCAACAACCGATCATGGTTTGTTAGTTGTCAGTCCTCCCTGTACCCAAAGGAGTATATAAGGATATCACTTCACTTTTCCGAAAATTATTATGGAAAGGGGCTACAAGTGCAAAAAAATGGGCATTAGTTTCTTGGGAAAAATTATGCCTTCCAAAGTTGAATGGTGGTCGCAGCTTAAGGAATCCTACAACTCTCAACAATGTTAAGGGGAAAAAGTTGTGGTGGTGTTAGTTGCAAGGGGGACAGAGCTATGGAAATGCATTTGGGACTAGAAGTATGGTCAGAGGTATCAACAGATTGAAAATCTAAGTGTTGACGATCCCCCTCAGGGCTCACCATTATGGAATTTGGCATTAAGGAACCATAATTATATATAAGATTATATATTTTGGGAGGTTCACAATGGAAAATACACTCTCTTTTGGGAGGATTCTTGGTAACAAATGTTGAAGCTAGATGGGGTTGGGGATTTGGAGGAGCTCAAGAATTTCCTACGCGCTCATGCAGCCACCCGAATAGTGGATTACTGTTGGAATCCTACTCCCCAAGCAACCTGGCATGATTGGAAAACAAAAGCATATTGGACAGACTCGGGAGACATTCAAAATTGGTTAATTCTTAAGAACACTTTCTAGGATTGGAGAATTTTGATTAATGAAGATGATGATAGACTCCAATGGGGGCATCGCTCAGTGGTAACCTTTATAATTAAGGAAGCCTATAGTCTTAGCACAGGCTAGGTGGATCTTCCTTGAGAACCCTTGTGGTGTAAAATTTGGGCTTCCAAGCTATGGCCAAAGGTTTTACACTTCTTGTGGCTTCTGAAACTCTGACAGCTCCTCACATGGGATCATCTTAGGAAGAAGGGATATATGAGACCATCCTGATGCCCTCTCTACCAACAATAGGAGGAGAATTTTGGGCACTTGTTCAACAACTGTATACGAGCGAAGGACCGATGGGAATAGATAGGCAACATGTTTAGATATTTAGACATATCGGTGAACAACATAGTCAAGACCATCAAACAATGGTGTGGCTCACTATTTAAATGTTTGGTGGTTAACTACACTTGGGTGCTGGTAGTTAGCTTCATTCTGTGGAACCTTTGGGAAGAGTGGAACTAGATAATATTCAAGAATCAATGAGCATCGTCATAGGTGGTGTGGGAAATTACAAAGGGTAATGTCAAGGAAACAATACTGGTAGAAAAGTGGACAATGGAGCTTTGGAATGTTGAAGGAGAGGAGGCATCGATTCTCTTCAAGTTGGACCTTGCACCGTCCATGATGGTGCCTCAACTAATATCCTGAGATCCACCACAGATATCTTCTCCAACAACCTTTAGTCCCCCTCCTAATGACTTTGTAAAATTAAATTTTGACGAAGCCTCCAAGGGTAACCCAAGCCCAACAGGGTACAGGGGTATCCTCATAAACTAGAGGGGGAAGCCTATTGGCATGTATGTTAACCAATGTGAGGTCAACACCAACAATCTAGCAAAATTTTACGCCATAGAGGATGTTAGAGAATCTAGGGAAAAGTAGTGTCGCGATGATTCTCTATGATTTGATAACAATTTTTGAAGTATTTTACTTTTCTTATTAGTTTATTCTTTTTCTTCTTCTTCTTAGTGCATATCTGTGTGCTTCATCAAACTCCTACCAATACAAAATAACAAGAACATAGAATTTGGCTCTCTGTTAAGGACAAACCCTCTCCACTCTCGAGAGGAAAACCCTTTGTAATATTTCTCTTATTGAAGCTTCCTATTTGAACAACTACCAAACCCTAGACCCTTGACTAGGATATCCTCCAAGCATCAATCAAATCCTTCCTCTTTCTGCACTGTCACTTCTGACACATCATCTGACACTTCTTTCAGTGCTTTGTCTTTCAACACTTTGTCTTCTAGGTTAGGAAACCCTAGAATATTAGGGCTTCTTTACTTCATTATAGATAAAGGTTCATTTTCTTTCTTTGGATACCTTGTAGGCCTAGGTATACATCTGAATGAGGTTATTCATGATGTTGCCTTAAATTGTTGCTAAGCCCTTCCTACACCTCGCACATGTGACTATTTCTAGCCCTAGAAATAGTCCTATCTTCTTCGATCTTGGTCCTTCTTCCTTTGTATATGAGGGCTTCTTCTTTACTTGTAGACAGAGGCCTAGTAGACCTTGTTTACACCCAAAATAGTGAGATATGTTGACTTATTATTTTCGGTTGTTATGGTTGTAGTCAAGCCTTCTTTGACCTCGCACATGTGGCTAATACTGCTTCAGAAATGGCTTTCTTTAATTTGTTGTTTTTCCGCCTTATCTTCACTGCCCTTGTTACCTTTTTTTGTCGTTATCTTCGTCCTTTTTTTACCCTTATAGTGTATGCGGATTTCAAAGATAGATTGATTTCCTTTTGAGGAGTGGACAGCCTCTATAAATAGAGGTATATCCCTCCCTTTCCAGCCGACATGACTGTCATTTAGGCCGACTTGCAATTTGTACTGTAATTTGACTTTTATTCATCGTTTTGCTGCTTGTAGACTCCGTTGGTGCTAGGAAAGAATTTTAGCATGCTTGGAGGTGTTCCCTTGACATTGTATGATGTCATACATGATGTAACATGCCCTCAAAGGGTCTTAACATAGTTACATTTTGACTTTGACTCTCTAGAAGCACTTCAAAATGTGCTTGACCTATTTTCAAAGAGCAAGAAACTCATTGAATAATAATACAAAAATAATCTCTTTTCTTGAATGAGTACAAATATCAAAATTAAATTTACGAAGACCTAGCCTAGTTACATTTCCTTCAACAATCCCTCTTAACTAGGGAGGTATTCATACAATATTACAAGGTGTTTGGCAATTTTCAATCTTGAAGAATTCACATAAGAGAAACTAGATTTGCAATCCATATGTTATAGCATCATATTCATCAACATTGTCATAGTGCAAGGCCTTGACTAACAACTACATCTCTTTACAAGGCCATGAGCTACAATGCTGGCGAGACCAATGATTTATAGACACCTTCATCATTGTCTCTAAAGGTACATACCCACCCGATTGTTCACCAAGTATGACCTTCTAGGACTATTCTTATCATGGGTTCCCAGCCCTCAAAGAATATCGGTCCTCTTGCCTACTCTTGTCTTGGATGCCCTACACATCCTCAAAGAGTATCAGATGCTAGATGATTACCAAATCCTTCCATTCTTTCTTCCCAAGTGAATACAATAATGTTGTGTCTATCTTGTGTCTACATTTCCATTCATGGCCTTAATCTAGACTTACGGCTGTTAGTCCTGGTCTAGTGCACGACCCATGAAATGGAAAACACAATTGTCACTCCTTTGTAATCAGGGGTGATTCAAAACTCCCTCTTGATTAGGGACCTATCAGAGATCCCTCTTAATTGGGTACTCTTTCCTTCATCAACAGTTTCTTCTTCTTGGGTCCTTCAGCTCGCTTGATCTCCTTCCTTTCTTGATGTCATGAATTCTTTGATCGAACTTCTTCTTGGTAGGGCACCATCCATCGATCACTTTCCTTCTTGGTTTGTCATATCATTGCTTCGTGGAAAGTGACTATTAGGTTCTTCTTATCATCTTGGATACTCCTTTGTCATATTTTCTATGCTTCGTAATACTCTCCTCATGGATGCTTCACAATACTTGCTAGGTTACATGCTTTGACCTAGTAGCCCATTCTGACTTCATTATGATATTGCTTCAACATTTTTTTTTCTTTTGTTGGATGGCTTCTTCATCACGAAATATATGTGGAGTAGAATCAATTATATGCACCTTTTGTATCTCCAAGGCCATCAAAGGTGTCAAGGGTCCTTTCTTCTTTTATCAGAGTTTTCATTCCGTCTTTCGAGAGATATCTTATCAAGGCATTTTGCCAGATAGTGATCCTTGGTGATCATGGTGTTCTTCACATTCTTGATGTCTTTCTTCATTTGCTTCTCCTTAGATAGATAGGTCAACTATTTAATACTTCTTGTGAGAGCATTCCTTCATTGCTTGCTTTCTAGACTTGTCAACATTTCTTCTTTCTTCTTTGTTAGCAATATTATGCTCCTTATGTGAGCATATTCTTTTGTTGACCTTCATCGCATTGTGGTACATGCCTTCAAGCATGTTCTTGGTGAAAGAGATTCTTTCATGGTTTATCATGTTATAGAACTATATGCATGAATCAATAATATAAAAATGATAACATGACTTAAACTTTGATGCATACATACCTCATCTTGATTCTCCTTTGATCATTCTTTGGTGTGGCCCTTCTTGCTTCATGTTAGCTTGCATGCATATCATCCTTTTCTTGAAACCCATGAATGGGATTCCCAATGAGACATATGTCTTGGTTCATGAACCTTCTTTTGATGATTCCATCATAGGATCTTAAATATCTTGCACATGTTTCCTTTATTTTTGATGATGTGGGATTTCTAAGATTCTTATCATGATCAATTTTATTTCATCATATATCAGGTCCTATACTAGGTATGCTTCTTCTACGCAAATATCTTGAGCTATATTTTTCATGCTCCTATATTCTAGAATATATTTCTACTTAAGCATTTTTGTTCTTATCATAAATGATACATCTACATGAGTGTCTAAAACTCTATGTACATTATGTTGCTAGATTCTAGAGGGTGATTCTAGCCATGTAATTTAATTTATTCCTACATGCTCCTATTCTACTCAAAAATTTGAATGAAGTCTAGAAGTAAAGAGTTTGACCTAGTCATAGTAGAGATCCAGAGGATCTTCTTTCTTTTGCTTCTTTCCTTCTTCTTTCACCTCTTAAGTTATGTGAGATTCTTCCCTCTTCCTTTTGTTATTGTTGTCCTTCTTAAGCTTAGGGAAATTCCTTTTGTAGTGTCCATATTCTTGGCATCTAAAACATTGGATCTTGGACATGTCTTTGTTTTTTGTTCTTCATGGACCAAACTTACCAAATTTACCCTTTATTTTGGCCATGGTAGCAAATGCTTGCTCCTTTGATCCCACATATTCTTTTGCCTTAAGTCTGGTTTCCTTTGCTTTGCATATAGACCACATTTCACTAGGAGCGGTTGCTTCCTTCTTGGCATAAATACTAGATGTGAAGTTTCCCCACTCCTCAGGTAGAGCATTCAGTACAACAGTTGTCATATATCTGTTAGACATGACTTCCCCAATCTCTTGAAGTTGATCTCTCATTTAAAAATTTTCATGAAGTAGGGAGTTATTCCTTCCTTTGTTATCTCATCTTGTATAATTTATTCCTCAATGATATTACTTCTCCGGTTGTGGATACCAAGAATAACTCTGCTAGCTTATCATAAATTTCTTTCGATGTCTCAAACTTGGAGACATAGGGAATGAGAGTCTTTTATTGATTCTATCAGAATCCTTTGAGCTCTTGTCTCATCCTTATTGTACTTGGCTAAGGCTTGAGTCTACTCCTTAGCAGGGATAGCGATATTCCCTTTGACAGGTTCTAGGAGTTCATTCTCCTTGAGAAGTAGATTAGTCCTCTTCTTCCATGCAAGAAAGTTATTGGTCCCTACCAATTTATTGCTTTCCTTACAAAAAGACATTGATGTATATTCAGAAGGGGACATGTACTTACTTGATAGATTTTGAGATGTAATGAAATTGCTTCCTCCTTGTAGGCTTGGTGGCTTGTCTTTCCTGGATCTTGATGTTCTTCAAGTTGCCTTCTTCAAGTGGACTTGCTTCGTGATGAGAATAGCTTGATGACTTGTAGCTTGACGTAGGTCCTACTCCAATCTGGTATTCTTTGTAGGTGCCTTTATGTAAGGCTTTTATTTTAGGTTTGTAGACCTCCTTGGTGAATGATGGATTGTAGGCCCTTCTTGTCCTTGAAGTGATTTTAGACTTCTAGGCTTGATGCTTCAATTTTGTACATGCTCCTTCTTGAAGAGTGTTCTTGAGTTGACCTTTCCTTGATGTGTTGCCTTAGCTTTGATACCATGTTAGAGTATCTAGGGAAAAGTAGTGTTGTGATGATTCTTGATTTGACAACAATTTTTTAAGTCTTTTTACTTTTCTTATTATCTTATTCTTCTTCTTATTATTATTAGTGCATATGTGTGTGCTTCATCAAACTGCTACCAAAACAAAATAAAAAGAACACAGAATTGGGCTCTCTGCCAGGGACAAACCCTCTCCACTCTTGAGAGGAAAACCCTTTGTAAGAATTCTCTTATTGAAGATTCTTATTTGAACAACTGCCAAACCCTAGACCCTTGACTAGGATATCCTCCAAGAATCAATCAAATCCTTCCTCTTTCTGCACTGTCACTTTCGGCACATCTTTCAACACTTTGTCTTTCAACACTTTGTCTTCTAGGTTAGGAAACCCTAGAATATTAGGGCTTCTTTACTTCGTTATAGATATAGGCTCCTTTGCTTTCCTTTGGGTACCTTGTAGGCCTAGGTATACTTATGAAAGAGGCTATTCATGTTGTTGCCTTAAATTGTTCTTAAACCCTTCCTGCACCTCGCATGTGTGATTGCTTCTAGCCCTGTAAATAGTCTTATCTTCTTCGATCTTGGTCCTTCTTCCTTCGTATATGAGGGCTTCTTCTTTGCTTTTAGAGAGAGGCCTAGTAGACCTTGTTTACACCAAAAATAGTGAGATATGTTGACTTATTATTTTTGGTTGTTATGGCCAAATTCAATCCTTCTTTGACCTCGCACGTGTGGTTGATATTACTTCAGAAATGGCTTGCTTTAATTTGTTGTTTTTCCTCCTTATCTTCGTTGTCCTTATTACCTTTTTCTGCCCTTATCTTTGTCCTTTTTTTTACCATTCTAGTGTATCCGGATTTTAGAGATAGATTGATGTCCATTTGAGGAGTGGACAACTACTATAAATAGAGGTTTGTCACTCCCTCTCCGGCCGACTTGACTGTCATTTAGGCCAACTTGTAGTTTGTACTATAATTTGATTTTTATTCATCGTTTTGTTGCTTGTAGACCTCGTTGGTTCTAGGAGAGGATTTGGCCATGCTTGGGGGTGTTCCCTTGACCTTGTATGATGGCATACATGATGTAACATGCCCTCAAAGAGTCTTTTCATAATTACATTTTGAATTTGACTCTCTAGAAGAACTTCAAAATGTGCTTGATCTATTTTCAATGAGCAAGGAACTCATTGACAAATAATACAAAAATAATTTCTCTTTTCTTAAATAAGTACAAATATCAAAATTACAATTATGAAGACCTAACCTAGTTACATTTCCTTCAAAAGAGGAAGGCCTAAATCCTGCCCAACAAATGGGTATATCCGAATTGGAAGTTACAGGTGATTCTCAAGTTGTGATCCAAAGTGTTCAATGATTGATAAAAGAGACCCCAGTCTATAAAGTAGTTATAAGATGGAGATTGGAACACAGGGCAGTGAAAATCTATGATCTGCTTCTCTCCTTTCCTTATGTAATCACTTCTCACACTAGGAAATTAGGAAATCAGGTAACAATTTGGTTGGCAAAATGGGGATCATTAGATCATAACCCATAATTTTCTAGTCAATGGCCACCCCCTACAAACTTGCAGGATTTGGGGAAATTTATTTCCCTTATTGATTAAGTCAAGCTTCCCCTGATGGGGGTGATAAACAACAAGAGGGAAGATTCAGATGGGGACACTAATGTCCCTACACGTGTAATTTATGGATAATACGATTGATATGACCAAGTCACTTGGTGCAAGCCTAGTGGACGAAGGGGGTTGTGGAGGGCGATAGTGTCTCTATTGCAAAGGGTCATCATTTTTCTTGGTCACACCACGCTATGAGGGGCGTATCAACAATGTTGGTTTATGAGCTTTGTGAGTAGGGTGTGATGCTGGTGTTGGTGGAGGCTCTATTGATTGTTTCTTAGGACCCTGGACCAGGGAGGAAGGATGTTATTCACACAACATTAAAGGTTGGGGTGCTTTGTTGTGCAACTTGATCATTGGCTGAGAGTGCCTCTGAGCAAGTATGGTTTTGTATTTTAGTCTTTTTGTTTCTTATCGACGGAGGTGTATCTGTTGCTTGTTCTACTTGTTCTACTAGAGATGTGAGTCAGGAGTGCAAGGTTGTGGGAACTTTTTGTTGTGAAAATCAGTGTTGGAAACCCTCAAGGGGGCTTTGGACCTAATGGGCGATCCAATTGGGGATGGATTTCTGTCAAGGGAGTGGGAGCCTACATGGTGGAGGTACAGTGGTTTTGGGAGTGGGCATGGCCTTGCATGGTGTGTGGTGATTTCTCTATAGAGCATGGGAGCAGAGGGAAGCTTGCAAGGGCAAACCAGAAGTCGGGAAGCGACTCGTTGACAATTTGGCAGCATTGGTTCATAGCATGGGCGGTCTATGGTGAGATTTGGTTTGTCCCTGGAATGTGGGCCTTGTGGAGTCTGACCTAGGTGGTGGCTTAGGGGGTTAATGCATTAACAAAGGGGACGAGCGCGACCAGGGGTCGACCTACGTGGTATTGCCACTATTCACTAGGGCGATATGCGAGATCCGAAGAGGGAATTTGAGCAGCCATTCCATTCCCCTAGTAGGGTGGACCTCCCTCCTTGTTCAATTCTCATGTAACTAGGAAGATATATGCACAATAACCACAGTGAATTAATTTTTTTCAAGAATTATGATTTAACCCACAACCAATGGCATATTCTGGATAGATTGATTTCTCTCCAATGCAGGAAAAGGCAGATCCAGGATAACCAAGACCACTTGAAGGGTTGACTGGACCATATTGAAGCACATGTTTATGAGGCCTTTCACCAACCTCTACCACCAATTGACAATCTGAGTGCCCCAAATCCAGGGTTGTTGAAGCTTTGGGATGATGGTTAGTTATTTTTATGTTTTGGGTCAATTTTTTCTACCATGGGTGGCATGCATGAGATCCTATAGTTTCATTTTATTTATTTTTTTTATTTTTTTTTTTCTGGTATCTCCAAGCCGACAAGTCTAGTCAAAATGAGGTTGGAGACATTGTGACTATGAAAAACCACATGTAATCATTTGAAAAATTAAATAGAAATCGTCGTTAAATATATATATATTATATATATATAAAGAAAAAACATAAAAAAGCCTATATATAAACATTTTTGGGCAGACTTGCCCCTACCGTGGTGCCAAAGGATCGTCAGCATGGCACTAAGAGTGGCGAGTGGTGTTTCCACTCTTGCCACCATGTCGACGACCATTTGGCACAACAATTAGGGTGACAGGTTGATTCTTGAAATCGAGCCCCTGCCCAAAGAATTGTGCAGTGCTTCTCTTGCCACCCACTACGGTCAATTTGGCGCTGCGATCGAGGTTCTTAGTCGATTCTCAGAGTTGACCTCCCACCCAAAGTATTGTTTTCAACTTTTTATATTCAATTATTTTCATTAAATCCTTTATTTGACATGTCATTTTAGCAAAAAAAAAGTACGAAAATGTGTATTTTTTGTCAATTATTTAAAATTATTATTTCTTTCGTGACAATTGTTTTATGTGTATTGAAATATTAATTAATGATACATAAATATATATAAAACCATAATTTTAAAATATTTTATTTTATATATTTTTTTAAACTTTGCAAAAAATGTGAAAATTCATTGCAAAAAAACATTGTAAAAAAAAACACAAACTTGAAAAACAATTTAAAAACAAACGTCACAGGAAGAAAACAAAGAAGAAGAAGAAGACAACTGAAAAAATGTTAAATAACCAACATTTTTAAAAATGTGCATACATAAGACATAAAAAAATTTAAGTGTCAAAATATGCCCCCTCCAAACTCCACCCTCATCCCCCACCCCCCACCAAAAAAACAAGAAAAACAAAAAGATTGATGTTGCATCAACACTTTGAAAATCAGCATGAAAATCATAAACGTTTTAAATTTTTATATACTTGAAACATAATAAAATTTAAAGTGTAAAAAATAACCCCCACTCCTCCCCAAAAAAGGGGTTGATACTACATCAGCACTTTTCAAAATCAACATGAAAATCACTAGCATTTAAAAAAAGATGTCCATACTTAATACATTAGAAAATTTAAAGTGTCAAAAATATGCTCCAATAAAAAGGTTGATGTTCCATCAACACTTCTCAAAATTGGCATGAAAATTATGATTTTTATGGACTCCAAAAAAATGAGCTTTGTACAGTTCTCGTTAAGTTGATAACTTTGTTATGAGTATTCAAGTATTTGTGTGGCACAAGTTATTATGTGATTTGTTACCATGGAATAATTAAGGATGCCAGTTAAACAATTGTACATGGATTTTTCAATATCCACTAATATGCCAATCTAGATGGAAAAAAGGCCAACTAGAAAATATATATTCAAGTTGTTCGATGGATATGTTAGTTGGATGATTAAGCGGAAATTGATCATGGCACTATCGACAATGAAGTTTGAATACATAGCAACCACTCATGCAAGTAAGAAAGCGGTCTAGTTGTGACAATTGTGTTTAGAGATTTGATTTTACCAACAAGCAGTAAGGGTAGGTTCTGACAATCATAGTGCAATAGTCTTGCCAAAGAACCCTGTTTACCATTCAAGTAAAAAACGTATTGGTGCACAATACCATTTCATTATATATAGAGTGGAAAGCAAAAAGGTGTTGATGGTAAAAGTAAACATTGTGAAGAATGTTATAAACTTTCTAACAAAGTTGGTGAGTGTTGGTAAATTCTCTTAATGTCTAAAAGAGTTGGGCCTACATTCCCTAGTTCGCTAAAATCATTGTGTTAACAATTCATGCACAGAATATAGCAAGTGGGAAAATGTTGAGGTGTTATACTCTTTGCATCTAATCTCAGTTGACGAGAGTTCAATCAATCAATTGATTGGTTGGATAAGGCGACTAGGAACATACCTCAACAAGTCTAGCTTGAAATAATCAATTAGGGATAGCAAGTCAATGGTTAAGTTGATAGGAGGACTACCAATTTGATAGGACAACCGTCAAGTCAAGAGCGGTTAACTTAGTTGAACTTGATAGGCAGTTGAACAATTGACAAAATCTGTTAATCAACTTAAATAGTCAAATGGATTATAGTTGAGTACATGTGCATAGTTAATGGAGACTAATGCTTGACTTATCATTGGAGATAATTCAACTATAGTCTAAAACTAGTTAGAAAATGGTTAGGAATCTCAATATTCTTGTGATCTTAGCCAATGATCTTTAGCCATCTAAACTAATTCAAGAAGATATGAATCATGGTTTTTTGTGCCTATAAATAGAGCAATATGTAAGGTTGATGAGAGATGATAAGACGATGAATATTCATGATTGGTAAAGATTAGGTGATGTATAAGTGCAATGGTCTTAGGTACAAACCAATGTCTACGTTCATTATGATTTGGCTTTGATATTCGATTGCGAATATAATAGTGGTAAAGCTCAAGGTTGGTTGATTCTCTGAGTTAAGGATTTCCAAGATAAGATCTCTATGTTTTGTGTGAATTTTTATGGTGTGCCATTGTTTATTTTATTTTCTTTAAGTTATTTCATGTGAATTTAAAGACTTATGTTAATTGAGCTTCTAGTCTGGATTAGAAGTTTAATCGACTCTATATTTGGACATTGGTATCTAAAGTGAAAATCAGGTGCCTTAATCCCAACAACACTTATTATGACATTGAATCGTACCTTCCTAATAACTATCATGGTTTGAAAATCATGCACAACATTGACATAATAGCATGTTTCTTAGGTTACTATATGATGCACAAAATTGTAGGTGTTTTCAGTATATACTAAGATAATCACCTTCTTGTGCTTGATATGACCTACCAAATTCAAGTTTTAGGGAAATGTAGTTCCCAACAAAGAATGAATCAAAAATTGAGTTCATCATGAAAGTGTTCTTGATAAGTACTTCCTTAGTAGGGATTGGAATCTCTCCAAGATTTAGCTCAGTTGGATCCTTATCAAAATTTAATTTGGAGTTTCGAAATGGGGCCATATTAATAACAAATAATTTATGTTACTTAAGTCTATTACCATAGACATATTGTGCATCAACATTATAGAATATCCCTTCAAGTTGATATTCTATTATTTCTGCCTTAGTCAACTTATGGACGTTAAGAGGTAAAGAAAGATGTGGAGGTAGCACAAAGGTAATATGTGGGAAATAAACAAAATTGGGACATTGGAGCAAGGTAGTTTCCATTATTAGTGCATGTTGGGCTAGCTAAGTAAGTGCCAATAAAGTAGCTAGGTGATACATATTGATTTGTGGCTTGATCTCCTTGTCAATATCACCAATAAAATACCTTGAAGAACTCATTGCATACCTTTTGAATTGAGCATTAATCACTAAAAAGAAGTGATGAAATCTTCCACTATATTGGTTAGCTGTAACTTGGTAAATATCTCCAAAAAAATTAATATCAGTTTCAAATCAATCATATAGGGCCTTCAAAAACTAGTTCAAGAAAGTTACCCTGCATATGACTTCTTATGCCATTTCCATTAGTACATTTTCTATACATGTACAACACCCCAACATAGAGTTTTAATTGGTCATCCTCAATATCTCAGAAAGAAAAGTGTCACTCCATTTAATCAACCCATCAACCAGGATTGGATCCATCAAACTTATTTAAAACTATCTTTAATAATATTTGCATAATCTTGGATTGATTGTCATGAAAGGAGGACCCAATCTGATGTTCATTTCCTGCCAACTATTCACCACTAGCCATCTAACACACTCAATCATTTCAAGAATAATATTAAGTTTGGTTATGGGATTGTATCCATATGCTTGATTGATTGAATGAGTGAATGAAGTTATTGGTTGACTATAGAACTTTGGTATTTCAATTTAGTAAGCATGGCATCTGTGGTCACATTTACATTGTAGTCATGGGAACATCTATGTTGACTAGAAGGGTTATTGATGAGCTACTCCAATGATATTAGTGTCATGATAGGATTCCTTTCAATTAGGTCACCCATAATAGTATAGGGAAGCATGGGGACACTTTAATTTTTCAAATTATAGATATCCAAATTTCTACAAGAATTTTGTTGCATGGATTATAGAGGTTTGATAGGGTCCTAAGAGAACAGGAATCATTATATCTCTCTAATATAACTTTGATTTCCGATAATATTAGTCATGTGTCCTATCATGACACTAACTAATTTGGACCAACTACACCTTTAGTTATATTACCCAATTCCCAATTACATGAGAGTGATCTTCACAATTATTTTACTTAGTTAAATATAGTGACAAAGAATTAAAAGAATATTTCAGAGATGGCTTCAAGTATGCCTAGGGAGCTTCCATTATACCTTATGGTACATGGAAGATCATATCCATGAATAGATTATGTCCAATGCAATATTATTTTCCACATACCAACAAGGATGAACAATGGCTTCCAACTAAGTGACCCCACTTGTATTCACTATGTATATGATACCTAGGTATGATCTTACTCATTGAATGTTTTTATATATATTATAATATATATATAATATATATATATATATATATATTAATCCATTCAGTAAGGGTGCATGTTGTCATAGGAAAGTTCTCAAATAGTACTTGTATTGTATTACATAGTAGAAATTGATATTTAAGAACAATATATGAAGAAATCCAATCTACAATAAGTAAATGAAATAGAAAATTATATTTAACCTATAAAAGAAGGATATTCCAAAAAAACTCTTCAAGAGGGAAACCTCCAAATGAGCAAAGCACCAATACAACTATAATTCTTCAAAAAACATTGCATGTCTTCTATTTGTATAAATAGTTTATATCTACCAAAACCTTAACCATTTGTGCCCCCAACATTAATTACGAGGCCATTTTTAGTGATGTGTATCAAGTGCTTAATGAGACTTGATTAGGATGGTCTTTTACATTAATTAACCATGTGTCAAATACTTATTGGAGCTTACTCAAATAGGATGGCCACCATACATTAATTAAAAAATTTATAAGTAACCATAACAAGGGAGGTTAAGGTAGATTCCCAACAAAAAACAGCTCTAAAAAATGTTTTTGTTTGAAAAAAAACCACACTTTAAACCTTAGGCATAATATTAGCTAATATTAACTCATAATTAACCTTCTTTGTTTCTATTTCATGGATCCTGCTTTGCAATATTCGTTATTACTTGATGTGGTTTGCACTTTGTGTATAGAGGTTGGCTCTAATGATGACTTGATGAATTGAACTACCTAGTAGATGTCATCATCTTAAGTATGCTTCGATGTATTCTCCCAAGGAATTCCATGAATGGGAGGACTTTAGCACTTAAATGTCAAGTGTTTAATTAAGATCAATTTAATAATAACGAAGTTATGTTTTTACTTTATCTATTCATCTCATTAATATTTATGTTCCTAACATCTTCTTGAGTATATGTAGCCAAATACACTCATATGTTGTTCCTCTCTAAATGCTTTGATGAATCTCATTGTCTAGCAATCACTTGTTATAATCATTTTTTCCAATGTTTTTTTTTTATCCATGGCTTAGAAACATAGACTTGGGGAGGTGGGAACTTGTCGAAGTCATTGAATAAAGTGAGAGTCAAATATGCTAACTAAATCCCTTTGCTATGGTTTTCATTTTCGTTGCTCTATGTTTCCATATTAAACATTATATTGAAGCATGGAAATAGTTCCATTCTAGTTGTTGATTTATGCATGAGTAAATTTTACCACATGGTAAATGTTAAGCTCTCTATCATTAGAACTTGCTTGGATATCTATTTGGTTGTTTACAGTTGTCAGCAACAGTACACCATCTTAATCATGTTAGTAGAAAGAAGAGCAAGAAAGTTTAGGTGATATATCCAATCAAAATATAATATCATTTAATAATGAATCATGGTTATGGTTACTATCTTTCTTTACCTTGATTATTCTTCTTCCTACACACAAACAGACACAAGTTATTATCTGCATGAAGGAATTTAATGACTATTAGTCTAGTTAATTGAAATAAAAGGAAAATGAATGCACTACCAACATGACATTGCTTATCAAAAAATATTAATCATCTTTATCTTAACAATTGAAGAGAATGGAGAGGAGGTGAGCTGAGACCGCTCTGCAACTAGGGTTTCTGTTATTCTCTGCAACGACGTAGACCGCTTTTCCTATGCCTCCTCAAATTGACCACCTACCTGAACTCGACAGCACGTTGTTGGTTTAACTAGTGCGGAAATGGTTTCTCCCCGGGGGGGCTTCAAGCCCTCCTCCACCTCTAGTCGTGAGCCCTCAGCACAAGCACGAACTTTGCCCTCAAGGCTGGAACAGGAAGAGATGGACAATAGAGAGTCCCCTCTGCAAGATAAGACAAATTCATTCACCAATCATTCAGACAGACGCAGCGAGATTCAAGAAAGGAAAATAGAGCAAGAGGAAACGCCTAAGGTCACCTCGAAGACATGCAAACCCATAGCAGCTGAAAGGCTCAAGATAGAACTACCCAGTCATAGAATCAATGGGAAAATCTAGTATATGAAGGACCATGCACTCATTGGAAAATTTATTGGGTTCTGGCCGAGAGAAAAAGCCTTGCACGGATGGATCACTGCCAAATGGAAACCCAAGGGTCATATCACCCTGCAGCTAGGACCGAAAGGGTTCTTTACTGTGATCTTCATCTTCATTGAAGACAAGAATAGAATCATGGATGAAGGGCCCTATTTTTTCAAATCTGGAGGATTGTATTTAAGGGAATGGGTAGCAAGATTCAACCCGGATAAGGAGGACCTCAGCTGGGCACCAGTGTGGATCAGGATGTATTCGATACCAGAGGAATACTGAGATGAGGATTCGCTCAAAGAAATTGGAAAGGGGCTGGGGGAATATATAAAATCAGCGGAAGAGATGAACAAGGCCCTGCCAGATTCGGTAAGTCTCTTCCATGATGATTATGAATGGACTCAATCATTAGATTATGAACATGTACCCTTTCGTTGTCGTAGATGCCATGCTCATGGGTATCTGTTCCGGGACTGCCCGTTAAATGCCAAACTCCAATCCCCTGATCCCTCTCACAAGCAAGTCCAAGATGGCTTCACCAAAGTAGCAAACCGCAAAATATCGCACCAAAATCCTCCACTGGGAAAAAACCCCAGCAGGACGTTTCCTCCTTTCCCTCCACTAGTAACAGCTTTGAGATTCTTGCAAAAACCTCAGAAGATCTTCCCCTAAACCCGATGCCCAACCCTTCGCCTATTACCTCACCCACAATCCCTCCTCCTTCAGGCTCCTCTCCCACTCCTCGCTCCCCCAAAGATGACCTTGGAACCCCTGAGGATGCCAGGAAAAAGTTGGAGTGGAAAGCAAATGACATGGATGTTGACGGCTTTCCCAACCATTCCTTAAGCCTAGCAATCTCTCCAGAAGACAATAGCCAGAAACAACATATGGAAGAAGAACCGGAGAGCATTGATTTGGGAGGACTTCACATTCTAGAGCTTGAACAAGCTTGCAAAAATAAGGACTATGACAATATTCCAGAGCATCAGCTCAGCACACTAGAAGTTATCATTTCCAGGGCTTACCAGCAACAACAGTTAGGCATTCAACCCGGCAGTCATTGGGATGGAGGCTTACTCCCAAAATATTCCAAAAAGAGGGGGATAAGAATACACCTCCAACGAACAATCGCAATAGCGAAAATCCTGGTTGACTCAGGCAAGTATGCTAAGCTGACAAAGTACTACAAGCCCACCACTAGTAGTGAATCATGAAGCTCACTTCATGGAATTTAAGAGGGCTCAATAGCCCAGGGAAACTAAGAATGATAAAAAACATTATAAAGCAGGAGCAACCACAGATTTGCTTTCTTCAAGAAACGAAATGTAACAGTAGCACTCTTGGATACATTCTCTCCAAGGCATGGCCAGGTAGTCATTCGGTAGCAGTGGACACTTTGGGTGCCTCATGTGGGCTAGCTATTGCCTGGAATACGCAAGCGATAATGCTCTCAGATTTTCATGCATCTCACCACATTTTTCAAGCCACTTTTCACATAATAGGCACTAATATCCATGGACATCTTACCAACGTATACTTCCCTCAGGAGGCAGGTAACAAAGCAGCTTCACTAAACACTATAGAAGCACTGAATCTCAATAGAGCCATCCTCTTTGGATCATTGGAGGTGATTTCAATATGATCACTAAGCTAGAGGAAAAGCAAGGAGGTCGAGCTAAGCTGGAGCAGGAAAATGGCCAAGTCAAAGAATTCATCCAAAATAATTCTTTAATTGACCTATAATTATGCAATGGAACACACACTTGGAGCAACCACAGGACTGGGAGGCAACAAATCGCATCCAAACTTGACAGATTCCTCATATCTGACAATGTGGTGCATTTGGGAGGTGACATTGCGACAGCCATTCTCCCATATTCAGGCTCTGATCATTGGCCTATCTCCCTCCAGTGGCAAAGACCGGGCAATGCCAACAGGAGACCATTTCGCTTCGAAGCTTTTTGGCTCACCCACCCCGCTTTCAAAGACTTCATCAGATCTACGTGGATCAACTTCCTTTTGCCAAAGGGATCCAAAATGTTTCAGTTTCAATAGAAACTCAAACATCTCAAATCCCAAATCAAGCTTTGGAATCAAGAGACTTTTGGAAATATTTTTCAATCGCAATAGGACTTAAACAAGGAAATGAAAGAACTCCAGCAACAAATAATCACGGGAGGACACGATGACAGGACCTTGGATCAGGAACAGCACATTCACAATCAACTGGAGGAGAGGAGAAAGCAGGAGGAAATATTATGGAAGCAGAAATCCAGGATTAGATGGATGAAAGAAGGGGAAAGGAACACTAAATTCTTCCATCGAACCACGGTTCAGAGAAGAATGCACAATACTATCGCTTTCATCCAAAAGCAAGGAGGGGAAAGAGTAGAAAATCATGATGAGATCGAGCAAGAGTTTATAAGACACTTCCAGCAAGTTCATCAAGAGCCCCAAACAGATCGACGACCTGCTATAGAAAAAATCACTCAAAATGTGCCGAAAATTATCACAGAAGAACACAACAAGCTCCTTCTTTGACCAATTCTGCCATAGGAGGTGGATGCCGCAATGAATCAGCTCAAGGAGGGAAAAGCCCCTGGCCTGGATGGCTTCACTACCACTTTCTTCCACTCCTTCTGGGAGCTGATAAAAGAAGAGGTCTAGCTTGTGGTGGAGGAATCGCGCACTCTTCATTGGCTTCTACCCTCCCTCAATGCAACTTTCATTGCGCTCATTCCTAAAGAAGAGAGCACCAATACTCCAGATAAATTTTGGCCAATTTCTCTATGCAATGTAATCTACAAAGTGATATCCAAAGTCATAGCCAACAGGTTAAAGCCGTTGTTGCCCCTGCTCATTTCGCCTAAACAATCTGGCTATGTGGAAGGAAGACAGATCTTGGATGGCATCATCCTCACGCATGAAATCATACATTCCCTCAAGCACTCCAAACAGGCAGGTATGATTCTCAAGCTTGACCTCTCAAAAGCTTTTGATAAGCGAAGTTGGACATACATACAAAAAATGTTAACAACTTTTGGTTTTTCTACTATGTGGGTTCGCTGGATTCTGAGTCTCATATCTACAACATTTTTCTCCATCCTCGTAAATGGCATCCCATCCCATCCTTTCAGCCCCTCTAGAGGAATAAGGCAAGGTGACCCTCTCTCCCCATTCCTCTTTGTACTGATGGCGGAAGGCTTGGGCTGCCATATCAAACAAGCCCTCCTCTCCCAGCAGCTCAAAGGTTTATCTAATCACAACTCCCCGACAATAACTCATCAGCAGCTTGTTGATGACAACATGCTTTTTGGTTACCCATCGGTTCAAGAAGCCTCTCTGTTCAATTCCTTGCTGAATGACTTCTCTGAAGCTTCAGGAACTAGCATCAACAAGGCTAAATCGCAGATTTTTTTCTTCCACACCCCCCCTGTTATTCAACGTGCCATAGCCTGTATCTTGGGATTCTCCATAGACACCCTCCCTTCTAAATATCTTGGAGCTCCCCTTATTGATTCGGCCATCAAGCATGCCTCTTGATGTATGCCCCTCGAGAAGCTTGAGTCACGTCTCAATCTATGGACGCACAGATCTCTGAATATAGCTAGTCGATTGGTGCTAATCAAGGTTGTGCTTCAAGCAATGCTGCTTTATCTATTCTCAATCCTTGCAGCGCCCAAATGGGTAATTAAAAGAATAAAGGATCTACAACGCAACTTTCTCTGGGGGGCTATAGGTACAAACCGCAAATGGGCCTTGGTAAAATGGACCACCGCGTGTAAGCCCAAAGAAAAAGGGGGTATTGGTCTAAGAGATCCCAGTCACAGCAATGTTGTCACGTGTGCAAAAATCTGGTGTCAATGGCTCTCCACCCCCAACGAGCCATGGGCAGCCATTTGGACTGCCAAATACACCAATCACAGGCCTCAGGAGGAGCTTAGATTCACTCTTAATGTAAAAGGTTCACTCATTCGGAATGCAGCCAAACAACACTTCTTGTTGATCCAGCAACACAGTTTTTGGGAAGTAAGAAATGGCAGAACAGCTCGGTTTTGGATGGACGCGTGGAACCAAATTCTAAAGCTCAATGGAATTCTTAGCCAGCCTCCAGGCCACTCCGGGGATGAGCAGCATCAGGAGGAGGTCCGGCAGTATTGGACTCAGGAGATAGATCAAGGGTATAGACAATGGTAGCAAAGTGACAGGATAATCAGGAACGCGGATCACCAAACTCTGAGGGACCTGGAAAGGGAGCTCCAGAATCGACGATTCAGATACTCCGAAGGCAGGGACATTCTATGATGGGGTTAATTTCCTAGAGGAACCTTCTCCACCACAAAGGCTTATAAAATCATTTGTACAGATCCATCGCCCCTGGATCCCATCTGGGGTAGAATATGGTCACCAAGCACCTGGCCCAAAGTCTCACTCTTCCTTTGGTTGGTTGGGCACCGGAAAATCCTCACTTGGGAAAAACTCAGGTGAAGAAACTATCATGGACCCTCAATCTGTGTCAATTGCAACTCTCAGGAGGAAACACTTCAGCACCTTCTAGATTCTTGCACCCTAGCCAACCATCTGTGGGAGAAAGCTAGCTTTTGATGTCAAAGAAGATGCAGAGTGTCTGATGACATCACCAACTCCATTCGCCAATGGCAACAGCACCCCTACAAGAGTGAAGTTCTCAATCAATTATGGAGATTGATTCCTGGGCTCCTCCTCTGGTGCATTTGGGAAGAAAGGAACAAGCGCATATTCAAATATCAAAGTACTCCGCTAAAGATCATCTGGAGCAACTTCTGTCTGAATCTCAAAGAGACCTTGGCACTTCGCAGTTGGTTGTCGAATGACTTTCCCACCCTTGCAAATGAGAAGGCCATCTGGGCTAACTGGAACATGCATCTCCCACAAGGAACTCATAATCAAGCCCCCTCAAAGAGCATCAACACAAAAAAGGATTCTTGGACCTCCCCTCCAAAGCACACTTTCAAGCTCAACTTTGATGGAGCATCAAAGGGCAACCCTAGAAAAGCAAGATTCGGTGGAATTTTCAGAAATCATGAAGGCTCGCCACTCCTTATTTACTTTGGAAACATAAGATGTGACACCAACGACTCTACTGAATTGGAGGGTCTCTGGCAAGGACTCCTCCTATCCTGGAAACATAACTTTCATCCCCTGGAAATCGAAGGTGATTCCCTAATCCTCATCAACATGGCCAAACAACTCCTAAATGGGACTCATGCTAGGAAAATTGCCAATAGTTGGAGACTCGAAGCAAGATTGGAGGCCATAGAACATTCGCTTCACAACAATCGAGCAATCATCTTCAATCATGTTAAGAGGGAAGGCAACAAGGTCACAGACCTTCTAGCCAATTTGGGTGTGGAATCTGAGCACACTCTAATCACAGGAACTCTAGACATAATCCCGAATCATGATCATGAACAGGAATGCAAACTTCTGGTCCAAAAGGATGCTGCCCTCTAAGATGCGGGTGCTCAACCCTCGGATGCAGTTGGTAATTAACAGCAATAAGCGATTGCGATCAGATCGCATCGCAATATCGGCGGATCGCAAAATGGGGAGACCAAAGGGCAAGGCCTTATCATATAGCGATATGCGATTGCAATCAGATTGCATCGCAATATCACATCGGCAGAAACCAAGGGGCAGAGCCTTCACACCTTCATATGTGTGATGCGATGCGATGCGGTGTGATGTGCATGGTGCGATGCGATGGTGCGATGTGCGATGGTGTGATGCGATGCGATGACGCGGATCAGATCGCATCGCAATATCGCGTCGGCAGGTTGTGGATGCCCAGGTGTTCATTATCTAGTATTTTTGCTCATGTTGCTTGGGTTCTGGTTTCCTATTTGGACTAATCATCAAGGAACCATCTTACTGTTTCTTTTGTGGGGTCTGGACTTGAGACGTGATGCCATATTTGAGGTTTCTGCTCTCACCAGACTGGTCTCCCCAATGTTGAGGCAGTCCAGATTTTGTTGATACACTTCGATACCTTGGTTGAGGCTTTGTCCTCTTTGTATCTTTCTGTACATATTAATAGATTACTTTTACTTAGAAAAAAAACATGACATTGCTTATCTCACTCAAATTTCAAAGCCACATTTTTTGGGGCCTTTTTATTGAAGATTAGATCAAACGTAAAATTAGATGCAAAAGGGTGCTCTCTCAGTTCTCTTCTTTGCTCTCTCAATGCTTTGGGAATTGAAAAATATTGAATTGAAGATTGTGAATAAGTTGTGAGCAAAATTAAAATGACATTTGTTCTTCTTTATATAAAATCAAAGTGCATGCATTGATTTTATTAGAAAGAAGGATGCATTGCCATTTTTGCATGTGTGAATTTTTACATTTAGAAATTATAGAAAGAGAATAAAGAGAGAAGAGAATAGTTGCAAAGGAAATGTAACAAGAATGGTGTGATGAATGACATCAGTTGAGTTATTTTATTTTTAACTAATTAAAAAATGAAAGAAGAATAACTCATTCTCTTAGTAAGGGAGAGCTGTTGAATGATGAAGTAAGTTTAGGCAACAATGTCAATTGGAATTGCATATGATTTTCCCAATGAACAATTTTAAGTTTTAACAAAATAGTGTTTCTTATATTCATCCATGCAAATGGATTTTTTTTTATAATGAGTTAGTGAAATTATACCATTAATAAACTTGTAAGCTTTCTCCAAACAAAAGAAAGTAAATCGAAATCTCTTAAGGAAATCGTTGCAACATTGACTCAATTAAATTCTCATTCATAACTATTGATTGACCTGGAAATCCTTTGTTTCCCTTCCAAAATCAAACTCGGCCTCCACTAATAAAAGGGCACAAAAAATGTTATTGTGGGAAATGCAAACTATATGGAATATGAGAGATGTTGATCCTGCACTCCTTCTGGTGATTCTACACTTGCACTAGGCAACTCGCTCTATCCTCGATATATGATCTCGGCAACTAGAAAACACAATCTACTGCCTAGATATGCACACTGTAGCAACTTGCATAGCCTCCCTGCTGGTGGACCCGACTCTGCAAATTTCAATGAAAACTCCCCTCGAATCCACTCTTCAATATTTGTTGATCCTCTCATGGATGCTTTATTGGCTCTCTTCCCCCGCTAAATGTTTTGCACTGGGAAATTTGCATTGCCCTACTCTCATGCTCTTTCGATGTGTCTTCTCCAAGCCCCATCGACTTTCTCTTATAATTCTCTCACTGGAGCACAAACGACCAAGATCTAATCGTGATCAATGACTCAGATCACCCTAGACTCCAACAAATTACTTTTGAGAAGTCTCTAGAGAAAAAAGTCAATTTCTTTAATTAATACACTTTAATTAACCAATTTTCCTAGGTTATACTTAGGAAATTTTAATTATCCGGTCAATTAATTTAATTAAGGTTTTTCATAGGCAAATCTTGTGAAATCATGTCTAGGCATTAGATATCTCAAGTTCCTTAGCCTCTTTGACACCTTAAAGACTAGAACTATCTAATTCTACCACCATAATAAAAAACTAACACCCTCTTAGTGAGGAAGGTGTTCACTCTCCTCAACATATTCCACCGCTCTATACTAAGAAGAAGAGCATCCTATTGTTGGAGAAACCATGTTGTTGATGTCTGAAAGCTATTGCACCTCCTTCACATCTCACTGATCTAACTCCCTATTACTGGAAATCATTATGAAGAAACCAACTTACAAACATTGCCCATCAACTATTATACATACTCTAATATAACTCACATTGTTGCTACTAAAACTACTACAATAGTGAGATTAATATCCTTAGAACCTAAATCTCTAATCTTCCATAGGGGTTCTCCCTCTAAAGTTAGAATCCCTTTGATTCTTGATCTCCCAATGGAAATCACTCTCGCTGGAACTCTATCCACACACTGCAACTAAGCAATTTGAGTTGCATGTTCCAATGCAAGTAACTCTGCATTGTCTCTCAAGAATTAATTACAACTAGCTATGTTGAAATTGAACCTACTACCAAGATATTGTGGGCTCACGTAACAAAGGTGATGGTCTTGCTACAACAACTGGGATTGATCTGACTATTCTCCATGTTGCATCTGCAGTGGACCCTTCCCATCCTGACACATTGGAGTCTCATACTCCTCCTCCTCTTGGATCTAGTGCACCACTATCTCCTTTCAAGCCTAGTCCCTGGTTGGGACCTTCTTCGCTTTGCAACTCACATTGGACAACACACACTTCCTCTAGAACGTGTCTCTGACAACTGGAAGTCGATCTATTACCTAGGTCTACATTTTGGCTAACTCATACAACCTCTTATGGCCATCTCATATGGCCATCTTTAAAAATCTGCAAAAAACTATGAAACTCAAATACTAGAAAATCTATATGGAAACTCAATATTTCCTATGCAAAACCAACTCGACCTCTTCTGCAAACTCACACCCTCTTCCTGTAGCTCACACTGGATCCCGCAACCTGCACTCAGTCCTGCCATTCACATTGCTCACTGAGAAATTCTCCCCGAAATTAGATCTGGTGAATATGCTACCTCCCTCTGTCTCTGAATTTATTTTCACCTCCTCTAGAAAATAGATTCGGTAAATGGAAATGAAATCATTGCTTCAGATATGCGAATTAGGTAATATGGCTATTTGATTTGTTTACTTTGACCCTATTTTTGCATATAAATAAACCTTCTCTAACTCTTAGAATACTTGAGAAGTATATGCTAGAAATATCCCTCTCTTTCTAGTGACTAAAGTTGGCCAATTTATGTTACTCACACTCTTCCCATAATGCTTAGATTTGGCCTCTAGAAACTTGAACAACCCTGGATCTTCCTCTAGGTGATACAGCTAGCCCCCTAGCCTTTGGAAGAATTCACTATATCATTCAGACACTGATTCGACCTCCAAAAATTAAACTCTTTCCTGACAACCCACACTACTAGACTAGCTAATTCGCACTACATAATTCAGCCTCTTGTTGTTGGAATTTCAATATCCTCTTACTTATTTGGAAAAACTAGAAACCCTCTAGGAATTCCTCCTATGAGCTTTCCTCTTCCTTCCCTACACAAATTTGTAGCTATAAATCCCAACCACAAATTTTTGTGCCCAGATCTAATAGATGCTCTGCAAAATCATTGATATACTCATTGGGACCCCCCTTCAATAAAATCTATTACATGCTACTACAGATCTGAGTCAATTTGCACTTTTTCCACCAAGTTGGATCTAGAAATCGAACTTTTCCTCTTTGTTATACACATTGCCTAGTTGATATGTGCAGATGTGAAAAAAGTGCTTCAGATCTCCCTCTGAAACTGCACAATCTCTTCTTCTTTCACTTTTGAGCTTCATATATGATCAATACCTCTTTGATACCATGTGAAAAATCCACGATTGCAATAACTGAAAACTATCCTTCTAACTGATGCAGTTTATGTATCTTCAGTTAATTAATTTAAAGGCAAATCAAGAATAGCTCACTACTGCAATCTTCACAATTTAAAATAAATGCTATAGAAATAAATTAGGAATTGATAAATAATGCACATACATAAAATGACACCAAATATTGGATTAACATCCCTAGGAAAACCCAAAGGGAAAACTAGTGCAACAGA
This sequence comes from Pinus taeda, assembly GCA_000404065.3. Lineage (NCBI taxonomy): Eukaryota > Viridiplantae > Streptophyta > Pinopsida > Pinales > Pinaceae > Pinus > Pinus taeda. The sequence continues at coordinate 166,829 of APFE030482578.1, forward strand.
TGAGGGTTTGTATTTTATTATCTTCAGGAAATAAGAGAGTACAAAGATCCGCTTGCCAAAATACTGGAAAATCTCACGAAATTTTTCTCAACCACTCCAACTAGTAGAACAACCTGGAAACCCTCTATTTCCCTTGAAAAATCAAACTCATCCTTCTATAGTAAATGCACATAAAAAATGTTATTGCAGGAAATATGTACTAGCTGGAATTTGAGATATGTTGATATTTTACTACTTCTGGTGATCCTACACTCACACTAGGTAACTCGATCTATCCTCCGAATCTGATCCTAGCATTTGGAAAACATGATCTGTTTCTTGGATCTGCACATTGGAGAAACTCGCACGACCTCCCTACTAGTGGACTCAGCCTCTGCAAATTTTAGTGAAAACCTCTCCTGGATATCCTCTCTCCAGTATATGTTGGTCCTCTCACTGATGCTCTGTTGGATCGAACTCTTCCCTCACTAAATGTTGCACATTGGAAAATTTGCGCTGCCCTACTCTCTTACTCCTTCGATGTGTTTTCGCCAAGCCCATCGACTTTCTCTTATAATTCTCTCGTTGGAGCACCAACGTCAAAGATATAATTATAATCAATGGTTCATATCACCTTAGACTTCGTCAAATTACTTTTGAGAAGTCTCTAGAGAAAAAGGTCAATTTCCTTAATTAATATACTTTAATTAACCAGTTTTACTAAGTTAGACTTAGGAAATTTTAATTATCCAGCCAATTAATTTAATTAAAGTGTTTCAAAGGCAAATCTCGTGAAACCATTTATAGGTATTGGAGATATCATGTTCCTTATTTAGCACCTTAGAAACTAGATCACATGTCTAATGCTACCACCATAATAAAAAATAACACCCTTTACTTCTATGTTTTCTCCTGAAAAAATGTCATTTCATGCTAAATAGTAATCCATACAAAACATAGTCAATTTATTTGACCTTTTTTTACCATTCTCGCACATTATCTTGATCGATTTGCTTGAAATTATTTGATTGTATCTTGGAAGGTGATTATGCATGGGTCAAGTGCCATGACATGTAGCGAGTCACCTTAATTATCTCCTACAATAGTTAATTAATGAATTTCATAATTCAAGACTTTAGACAACAATTAATTTAATCGTTGGTTACCATTTTACTAAAAAGGAAAATAAAACGACAAATTAAGTCATAGTCATTGATCTTTGTGAGTCGAGATCTAATATCAACCATTAATATTGGGATTTTGCTTCAAATTAGGGTTGTATATTTTTAATAGGAGGTTCAAGCCAAAGGAGATATACAATTTATTGGCACGATTTGGGATTCAATGGAGTGTAGTATTTAGCAAAGGGAGTGAGAAAAGGCTAGATCGAGCCAACTAGAGTGAGATTAGGGAAAGCAATATCTACATAGAGGCCAAGTTATCTTGGATCAAGTAGGAAGAGTTTCTTAAAGTAATTAGGATGAGTTTTATCTTGGGTCATGAGGCTGAGCTTTCCTTGTGCACAAAATTTCTTATGTTGGGCCGCAAATATGCGTCAAACAAGGGTTGAGTGAGAGAGAAAGACAAGATTTTTTAATTTTTTTTTTAGATCAAATTCTTGTAATAATATTGTAAAAAATAGTTCTCCTATTGTTGAATAAGAAGCCCAATGTTTGTTTGATTTCCCCACAATGGGATTTTTAGGGTATATTTATGTTGTTCTCTGTTGCATGTGATTCATTTTTATTATTTTTTCTTTTGTTGTTTATTTGGTTGAAAACCCAAAAAATTTGTTATTACAAATCAAATTAGAAAGCATTGCTTATTTTAGATCTGTGATTATTTCTTGAGACAATAAATTTGTAACTAGATTTTAAAAAATTAACATGGTATCAGAACTCTAAACTCTGAATATGAAGCCATGGACATTTGACACAAGTTTCAGGATGAAAAAAATCAGACGTCAATTTCAATCTCTTTGAGGGTTTTATTCTACAACGGAAACTAGTGTTCAAGTTGAGGAGAGGCTTGAGGGTTTTTTGAAATACTTGTATTGGAAGGTTTGAATCACTTATGTTCTCAAGGAGAACAGGTTTTTGCATGTTCAAGTACTATGTAGTTCCACTATTGAATGATCTCATTTCCCTAGATCTGTATGAGGTCAGATAGGCCAAGGTGTAGATGGTTATTCTCAATGGGGTCAAAGATCGTATCCTACCCCATCTTTTAGAGATGGATATTGAGAATAAGAGGTGGGATGCACTTACAAAGATATATTAGATCGATTATCAAAGTCGACACATGATGTTGAAAGACAAGTTCCATGGCACAAGAATGTCTACGAAAAATAGTATGAAATCTTACTTGTCCAGTCTTACACATGTCAGGTACGAATTGGTTATTTTTGGAGAGATTATTACTAAGGAGGAGGTAGTGCATATAGCCTTGAATGGGTTTTCGAAGCAATGGGAGATATTTTTTAAGTGTATTATAGGTCAAGATCACTTACCAGACTCGGAAAGGCTTTTGGATGATTTTGTCCAAGAGGAAATATAAGAAAGTGGTGAACAGGGAGATCAAAAGAAGAGGGTCAAAGAAGAGGAGAACCTTGTTTTTGCAACTAAGGGTAAATAAAAGGCCAAGAAAGGGCCAAGCGAGGGGTCTTCTCCCAAGAGTTGGAAGAAGGAATATCCAAGCAAGGTTAAATGCTTCGCATGCCATCATCTAGGTCACTATGTCAGCTAATGTCCTAATAAGAAGGAAAAGTAGAAGAAGTAGGTTGTCGCTACCACACAGGTGGACGAGTTTGCAACCTGGTTTGAGAATGATTTTTTCACTCATTGCATGTCTCTGAAGCTCAATTGTCACTATCTTGTGGTACATTGACAATGGTGATTCTTCCAACATGACTAGAGTCAAAGATTATTTCATGAATTTTAAGGAGAAGGAATTATATTCCTACATAGAGATTGGAGACAATTCCAAGTATGATCCAACTAGTATTGGTATGGTCAAGTTTCAAAGGGAATCCGGAAAACCCTTGTTGTTGGAGGACACATTGTATATTTTAGGTATGAAAAATAATTGATCTCAATTTCTACCTTGGAGGACAAGGGGTACATTGTGACCTTTGATGCAAGTAAAGTGTATATTTGGCCCAAGAACTCCAAGACGATGAAAGTGATAGGGGCTAAGAACGGGAACTTGTTTCGTTTGCAATTTAAGCCAGTGCATGCATTGTCGCACTGTAGCAAAGGGCTAGGTCAGTTATGGCATATGAGGATGGCACAAATTCATCATGGAGCACTTAATGTGATCAAGGAGACAGTGATAGGGTTGTCAAAACTAAAGGTCAAGAAACATGAGGAGTTCAAGGTTTGTGCATTGGGTAAATAGACTAAGACCATTTTTCCGAGTAGCGACACTAGGTCCAAAGGGATTTAGCATCAAGTACACTTAAACATGTATGGACCCATGTCAACAATATCCTTGAGTGGGTACTAGTATTATGTGATCTTCATTGATGACTTCTCCAAGAAAACTTGGATCTATTTCATTGAAAATAAGGATGAATTCTTCAACATATTCAAGGATTTCAAGGCTCTAGTTGAGAATCAGACAGGGAAAAATATTAAATCGATGAGGTCAGGCAATGGAGGAAAGTACACATTGAATGCCTTTAAGGACTTCTATGTGCAAGAAGGCATCAATAAGGAGTTGACAATTCCATACAACCCTCAAAAAAATGGATTTGCAAAGTAGAAGAATGGGGATATTGTTAGAGTGACCAAGGTCATTCTCCATTATCAAGATGTGGCATTGTTTTTGTGGGCATAATCTTGCAACATTGTCGTATATTTGTAGAATAGAAGTGCACACAAGTTGTTGGGAAGATTAACATTAGAGGCAGTATTTATAGGTAAGAAACTAGATTTGGGGCACATTTCCGTCTTATATGCTTTGTATACTTCTATGTTCCTAAGGAGAAAAGGACCAGGTTGGAACCTACTACAAAGAAATGTATTCTTATGGGGTATAGGGAAACTTAAAAATCCTATTATGTTTAAATTCTTTCTCTCAAGAAGACATTAGTGTTAAAGGATGTGAAGTATGGAGAAGAGAGGGACCTTTTGAAGTATGGTAGTGTGAGTTCTTCTACAGTTGAGATTCAGAAGGAGCAGACACCAAAGGGTGAGTTAGCATAGATTGATTAAACTATAATCTCACAGGTTGGTGAGAAAAGTGAGAAAGTCAAGTAGAGAGATCATGATGAGGTACATGGGCTTCTTCACACCCAGCTTCAGACTTCAAGCATAGTGAGGAAGAACGCCAAGTGAGCAGAGTTGACTTTGAGAGAGGCCCAGGAGTATGTTGGTACTTTGACATATTTATTGAGACAAAGAAAGGCTCCTCACTATTATTCTAGGTATATGGAATAATGAGTGGACCAATTAAGGTTGAACCTGCTAGCTTTCAGGAGGTGTCTAAGCATCAAGTGTGGATAGATGCCATGGTGGAAGAGTATTCTTGCATTATGAATAATAACATATGGGAGGTTGCACCACAGTTAATCGGAAAGCCAATGATTGGCTTCAGATGGGTGTACAAGATCGAGCATGTTGCGGATGGCAACATGGATAAGTTCAAAGCGCATTTTGTGGCTAACTATTTTTGCTTAAGGAAGGGATCAAAATATCACGATACCTTTGCTCCGGTAGCCAAATACTCATCCATCAAGGCCATCATTTCTATAGAAACAAATATGAGTTGGAGGATTCACTAGATGGATGTGAAGAGAGCCTTCCTCAATGATATCATTGAGGAAGAGATCTACATAGAGAAACCAAAGGGTTTCAAGGTGCATGGGAGGGATTCCATTGTGTGTGGGTTGAGGACAGTATTATACATACTCAAGTAGGGTCCCAGAGTGTGGTATGCATGGATTGACAGTTATTTATAGAGTGTGGGATTTACCAAGAGTGAGGAAAACCCGAACCTGCAATACATTCAAGTGAAAGGTTAGCCTCTCATATTGGTGTTGTATGTTGATGACCTATTTCTCACAAGGCTTGAGGAGATCATAGCACATTGCAAGTGGGATCTTGCAGAAGAGTTAGAGATGAAGGATTTGGGGCTAATGCACTATGTTTTGGGGTTGGAGGTGTGGAAGAGAGAGGGAGAGATTTTCCTTAGAAAAGGGAAATACATAGTTGGGATCTTAATTCATTTCAGGATAGAGGACCACAAACCCATGGCTACACCACTTGTGACCTACTGGAAGAAGATTGATACTTCCATATCAGAGGAAGTTGACCCTACCTTGTATAGATAAATGATCAATTGTCTCGTGTATATGATCAACACTAGCTAGACATTTTTTTTTTGTAGTGAACACACTCAGTCAGTTTATGATAGATCCTAAGTGAGTGCATTGGGTGACTGCAAAGCATGTTTTGAGATATCTCTGAGGCACAATTGAGTATGGGATGAGGCACACTCAATAGGATGGAGTGAATTTAGAGGGCTACACTAGTACAAATTGAGCAGGTAGCATAATTGACAAGAAGAGCACTTTCTTGATGCAGTTTTAGTCTGAGATGAGGAGTAGTCTCTTGGTACAACAGGAAGCAGAGGTCAGTTGTGTTAAGTTTTGTATAGGCCAAGTACATTGTTTCCAGTATGCCAATATGCAAGGCTATTTTGATTTGAATCCTTGTTGGGATTTTTGGTCTGGAGCTAAAGTTAACTATTATAATCTGTGATAATCATAGTTGTTTTAAACTCTCTGAAAATCCAATCTTCCATGAAAAGTCAAATCATATTGAGATCAAGTATCACTTCATCAATGATTGTGTGCAAAGAAGGGGATAGTAACGTTGTAGTACATTCTGAGACAAGCATGTGACAAATAGTTTGATGAAGACCTTGATAAAGGGTAAATTTATATTCTTCAAAGATAAGTTGGGCGTTGTGTAGAACACTTTCCTCACTAAGAGGTAGTGTTGAGTTTATAGCTTGGAAGGTGACTTTTCATGGATCAAGTGCCATGACATGCAACGAGTCACCTTAATTATCTCCTACAATAGTTAATTAATGAATTTTCTAAGGCAAGGCTTTATATGACAATTGAATTTAATTGTTAGTTACATTTTTACTAAAAAGGCAAAATCAACAACAAATTAATTTGTAGCCATTGATCTCATTGAGTTGAGATCTAATCTCAATTGTCGAGATTAGAGATTTCACTAGAGATTGGGTTTGATCTTTTTAACAGGAGGTTTGAGCCAAAGGAGATATACAATTAATTGACACGAGTTTGGATTATGTGGAGCGTAGTATTTGGAAGCGAGAGTGAGAAAAGGCTAGATCGAGCCAGCTAGAGCGAAATCAAAGAAAGCAAGATCAATAGACAGCCTAAGTTATCTTGGATAGAGTAGGATACGTTTTCTCTTGGGCCATGAGGTCAAGATTTCCTTGTGCACATAAGTTCAATCGTTGGACCACATGTGTGGTTGAACAAGGGCCAAGGGAGAGAGAAGGCTAAGATCTTTTGTTGTGCATTTGTCAGAGCAAATTCTTCTAAGACTATTTAAAAAATCTTTCTCCTAAAGATGAATAAGAAGCCCAACATTTGTTGGTTTTCCCCACATTGGGGTTTCCGCGGTATATCTATGTTATTCTCTATTACATGTGATTGGTTTGGAGTATTTTTTCTTTTGTACTCTATTTAGTTAAAAACCTAGAATATTAGTTGTTACAAATCAAATTAGAAAGCATTGCTTATTTCAAATATCTGATTATTTGTTAAAATAGTAAATTTGTAATTGGGTTTGAAGAAATAATAGAAATTTGGTGGGGATTTATTGGAATGGTAAATTTGAAATCTTTAATCTACAATCCAAGTGCTCCAAGGGTTTTCCAAGGTGTTGAATCCATTTATGCATTCAAAAGCACATTTTAAACAACAAAATTCTCAATCTCAAAAAAAAAAATATCATGAGATTTTAGCCAAAAAGATAAAAATGTCAAGTAGTTAGACTACACCATCCATGCATGCCTGCTTGAGGCTATCAATATATTCATAGCACTTCTAAATTTTCTAATTAGTAATATCTCATGAACTTCTCCTCTTCAACCTTAATTTTAAAATGGAAAGCATTATAAGGTGTTAAACAATGGCCTTCACGTGAAACACCATTCATTCCTTCCTCACTAGAGATTTCATTTTTCAATTCTTGACAATACTTACATATATCTATTATTGCATTCCTTCATTGTTCCATGGTATTAAATTATAGTTCTTGTTCATAATGTAGATATACTTTTATCATATTTTTATTAGTTTTTGCACCTCCACATTAACCAACTTATAGCCAATAATTAGGCTAATAGAAACCTTAAGCTGAAGTCATCCTTTTAAAGGGGGGATTTCTTAAACTATTTTCATCTACCCATAGCTTATCAAAACCTGCTATGTATTTAACCATGACGAGTTACATTCAATGTTGATGGAAGAATAATTTGTCACAAGTGAGATGGGTTTTTTTTAACAGAAAAGAGTAGGAATATGTATAATCTGCACCCATATGCGACCAAAAAACTAGGACATTTGCAAAATATGCAGAGCCACTAAGGCATAAATTTACATATGTTCTACCAAGATAGAATTTCCTTCCCAAAATTAACAAAATTTCTCCCTTACTACTTGTCTCATGGCTATAAATCCTAATAGAATTGGTTCAACAAATATTTAAACATATGTATATTTGACATCTAAAAACATGCAAATAAAAACAGAAATGTACATATTACTCCTCCATTGGCGTCCGAAAATGTTAAAGAATCTATTCCAATGTTTTATTCATCTGAACCTCCAAGCTTTTTCTCGAGCCAGCTTGAGTGGAAGGTACTCAATTTGCAGACCACAGAGTGTCAACTTCCATCTCTAGCTAACGATTCTCTCAGTTTTGTCCAGATGTTTTCTCCGTACATTCCTAAAGTCTCCTCATTGTTGATTGAAATGCAACCTATGATTATTTCCAACCCTTCTTTGATTCCACATGTTTCTTGTAAGAGAGACACAAGCTTCGTGGAGCCTCCCACAATCCATCACATTGCGCTCAGGAATTTTTCTCGAAAAAGGCCGGCGTTGGCCCCATGAACCAGACACCAAGCCCTCCTCCTCTTATATGCTCACTACATCCATAATAACCATGGGGTAGTGACCAAGACAACTACCCATGGATAGAAAGAGAAAAACAAGCCCAAAATTGAACCTACTACACTTTTGAAAGACTGCACTTACAAACGTTGATACACCACTGACCGTGTATACCAAATTAAAAAACTTTTTCTTTCCTATATCAACGGTGATGCCACCCTCTGCAACAACCAGTTCCTTCCCATGAATACCCTCTAAAACCACTATGAAAATTACACAGATTTTGCCACTACCCATACTACCTATAATTCCCTAACCCAACCACTCGGTCCTTAAGATGGAAACCCCCGGGATAGAAGCAAACCAGTTCTTGTGACAGAAGATCCTATCGTTATTGCTCCTTATATATAGGATGATGGACTAAATTCTGATACAGAGCTGATGTGGGGTACTCATACTGCTTAATTCCCGATGTTCTTCCATAATTCCTTTGCTCAACGAAACGGCCACCAACTTGTCCCACACTAGCTTCCCTCACGTGAACCGACCACCCTGGACCAGAATGATTAATTACTCCTCACGCTCCCCATTATTTCGCATGGTTTCATCTTAGTTTAGTTGGCTACTGCAACTGGTACACAGAGAAGATATCAAGGTTCCCACACCTAAACTTCTCCATATTCCAAGTGTAGTAAGAACCCAAGTACAACAACCATGTTGCATTATAAGCCAAACAATAGGGGTGCCATGAGGCAGGAGGATGGGCCAGGGTAAATGAATGTCAGTGAGACAAGGATGAGGAGAGCATGGATGAGGGGGACAGGGAGGTGGCAGCCAAGGTGGCCAAGGCAGAGGGTGAAGGGAGAAAAGGAGGATGAGATGGAAGGGAGGGAGGAGAGGCAGAAGGGAAGAAAGGGGGAAAGGAGACAAGCTAGGGGAGGAGGGGAAATAAAATTATGTGCATTCCCTCTTATTATAACTCTTTATCCTTCCATAACCACACTCATCTATCAATAGATTGAGATTCATAACAACCATTAGGGAATGATGACAAATCCCACAATGTCATTCACCTTTTTTCTTTCCTCTTTCATCCTACAGGCCAAATTGGCTTGCTTGTCAGATTCCTTATTATTACCTCTTAGTATATGGAAAACTTAACTTGTTCAAAGAGAGGGATCATTCCTTGGGTTTTCTTGATGATCTGGTTTAGATTGATGTTTTGAGTGGATGAGTTGTAGTTCATATGCTTTATAATCAACATGGAATCCCCTAGAATTTGCATATCCTTGATTCCCTTTTTTTGGGCCAAAGGGAGCATGAAGAACAACACATAAGCCTCAGCTTGATTATTTGTCTTGATTCCCATACCCCAAGCATATATATATTCTATGATTCCTTCGATATTAATGAGAATCCCTCCCCCTCCTTCCACCCCAGGATTTCCTTTTGATGCTCCGTCAAATTGGAGAGTCCATCTTTTTGATGATTTAATCCAATCCACCATCCCTTCCGAAGAAAATATGAGAATCCATGGAGGAAACAAAGGAGAGGCTTTTGTAGGGAGTTTGGGAGATGGGTGACAACCCCAAGGAGCGATTCAAGCTATTTCAACTTAATTTAGAAAGGGATTGATTTTCGAGCGATGCAGTTCCATACAAGACGAGAGGGATTTCAGAGCTGTGGTACTGGTGGTTATTCAGGACATTCTAAAGATTGATTTATTCCTTATTACCCATATTTTCCAACATACATATGTGGATAGAGCGGTCCATATCTCTTTGAAGTTTCTTTTGGCCTGAAAAGAGCCTGAATAGAATTTGGGCCAAGATTTAAAGAACTAAAGGAGATCAGAAGGCCATTTTGTTTTAAGGAAAAGTGAACCAAGAGCCACTGCCCATTGTTCCTTTGCCACTTGACAATGGAGAAAAATATGGGGAATAAACTCTTCAAACTTTTCATAGAGAGGACATCTGGATGGCCCAATGTGACCACATTTCTTAAGGTTCTCTGTTGTGAGAAATTTTTTATGAGCTAAAAACCAGTGGAAAAAAAAAGATTACCTTTGGAATAACATTTGATTTCTGGACTCGTAAAGATGGTCAGGTCTTGTGCTCAAACCTGGGCGAGGGCGTTGACTAGTAGTGGGTGTTACTCGTTTCCTGTACCAAGCCCGCTCACCTTTTGGAGTGAGGGCATTGACTAGTTACGAGTGTTACTCGTTTCCTGGGCCAAGCCCGCTCACCTTTTAGAGTTTACAGTTGAAAAATTTCGCTGCCCTCTGCCCTCCCTAAGCTCTGCAAGTTTTTTGTTCTCCCACGGGCTGGTTGGCCGCACTAGGGCTATGCCCCTCTGCCATGGATGAGTCGAGCTCGTCCCAGGCTCCTCTTATCAGTCTTTCGTCCTCCCCCAAAGCTGAATATGTTGCATTCAAGACACTTCTGGCTTCACTGCCAACCAAGAAGAAACTGAATGCTTCAAAGTTTGTTAAAAAACTGGAAAACATTCCAGAGGTCACCCTTCCTCTGGAAGGGCCGATCAAGGTTTCTCTGTCGCTGGCAAAAAGGGCCTTGGTAGGTCAATTCACTAGCCTTTGGCCTTCTCCCAAAGCCACAGAATCCTAGGTCTGCAGAAACTAGAGACCATTAATCAAGCAAAGTGTCACCTCATTTTTTCTAGGGTGAGGTTATTTCCTATTCGATTTTATCTCAAAAGAAGACAAGGATCTAATCTTCAGGAACGGGCCATATTTTATGGTTCCTCAAGGTCTCTATTTGAACAGATGGAATCCCGATTTTGATCCATCTGAAGATGTTCTGTCAACGGCTCTAGTGTGGGTAAGGCTTCCAAATCCTCTTGTGCATTGCTGGAACTGGGACTCTCTCCAACACATTGGCAATGTGCTGGGAAAATTCATAGATCGCGCAAACACCAAGGATCAATATGACTGCGCTCAGATCTGTGTCGAAGTAGATATAGAAGTGGGATTGTCGGAGGCTATAAAGATAAATGTAGGAAGCTGGACTCATGTGCAAAAACTTGACTATGAGTAGCTTCCTTTCAAGTGCCGCAAGTGCCAGGAATACAGACATTTTTCCAAGAACTGCATAAAAAATGAAGAGGTGGTGCAAGGAAAGGAAGAAGGATGGAAGTAGGTCAAAAGGTCAAGGGCTAACCCTAAATTTTCAAACCCTCCTGGAGCTACAAAAGGAAAAGGGTTGTAGCTTCTTCTAGTGGCCAACCAAAGGCACAAGAGAATGTGTTCACCCCTCTTTCCTCTACCTCAATCAAAATGCATGAAATAGAATAGCAGCAGAAGGAGGCAAATGAGAAAGAGATCCTTGAAAATTCCAGGCAAGGTGAGAGCACAACAGTAAGCCCTAAGGAAAAGGCTACAGATATGGAAAAGGAAGACCTAGATTCAAAAGAATATGAGGAGGAAGGAGAAATAGGAGACTCCCAAACATTGTCCTGCAAATCGACAAGAGGAAGGAAAACTAATCAAGAAAAAAAGAGAGCGAGAAACATACAAAGACAAACTCCAAGGCAGCCAGCCAACATTGGAGAAGCTGCTAGCAAAGACACTGACGATTACAAGAAGCCATGAAAAAGGGCCCAAAAGGGCCACCCATTCTCAGAAAGTTAAATAATGAATATTGTCTCCTGGAATTGTAGGGGGTTGGGGAGCAAGCAAAAAGAAGAAGCAATGAGAAGTTTGATTAGAATAGAAACCCCAGATATCCTCCTAATCCAGGAGACTAAGTTGGAGGAGAAGAGCTTCCTCCAAGTAAGTAGGAACATATCGAGAAAAAGTGAAGGGCAAGCTGTCTCAACCCGAGGTGCATCGGGAGGGCTAGGAGCTCTCTGGAATGAAGACAAGTTGGAATTGGTCAATGGAAAGAAGAATATACATTGGCAGCTTATGCAACTCATAAGTCGAGAAACAAGGGAGGCCTTTAGCTTCCTTAATGTGTATGTGCCGGTCAATGCATGGGAAAAGAAGCAATGTTGGGATTCAATCAAACTCATGGCTGAGGAAGGAACGTTGAGAAATATTATTATCGCAGGGGATCTGAATATAACCCTAAGCTCCTCTAGAAGAGAGGCTGCAGCATAGTAAGAGACACAGCGAGGGAATGGGTGGATGACATCATGCAAGATTGGGATTTGCTTGACATCAAACCTCTGAAGGTAAGTATACTTGGTAAAATAAAATAATTGGCCCTAGCCATACTGTTGTGAGATTAGATAGATTTCTTATTCAAAGTTCCTATATACTCCTTGGTTTAGAAGCTAGGATGCTCATCTTGCCATGCAGTATTTCAGATCATAAACCCATAAAGCTGGAAATCTCAGCACACAGAAATTTTGGGCCCATTCCTTTTCGATTCAATGCTCTATGGATAAGGTATCCAGACTTTATGGATAAGGTTAAAGAGAGCTGGAATCGGCCTGTCACAGGGTCCCCTTTCTTTGTTTGGGAAGAAAAATTAAGAAGAGTAAAGGCTGCATTAAAAAGTTGGGTTAAAACTCTTCCAAACCTGGCTGATGAAAGGAGGATGGCCCATGCCTCCCTTGAGAAGCACCAACTGCAGATGGAAGAGGAGGAACGCACGGAGGAATTGACAATCATAGAAGGAAATTTGTAGCAAAAATTCCACAAAGCTTCTCTGCAAGAGGAAAAATATTGGAGGCAGAAATCCCGTAGCCTGTGGTTGAAAGTGGGAGACAGGAATACCTCCTTCTTCCACAAATAGTCCCAAGCAAGAAGGTCCTTCAACACAATTTCTGAAATAAAATAAGACCGCATTACCCATAAGGACTCTACAAGCATCAAAGGGGCTACCTTCTCCCACTTTGAGAAACTATATAGTGCAGTTGAGGGAATGAGCCAAGACAGTATGTTCTTGGATGTTGTCCCCTCCAAGATCTCTTCAAATGTGAATCAACAATTGTAAGCTAAAGTCACCAGAAAAGAGATAAAAGTTGCGCTCTATGAAATGGAGCCGGACAAAGCCTCAGGCCTAGATGGCTTCACTACCATATTCATTCAAGTTTGTTGGCAAATAATGAAGAAGGATCTACACATAATGGTATCCAAATCTCAGTGCTGCCCAAAAATTGGAGAAAGAACGAATTCTACCTTTCTCACCCTCATTCCAAGGGAGAAGGGAGCCAGCACCTTTAACAGGTTTCATCCGATTTCGTTATGCAACATTGGCTACAAGCTCATAACAAAAGTGATTGCCAATAGACTGAAGGTCATCTTTCCCTCCATTATTCCTGAAAACCAAGGCGGGTTCGTTCAGGGCTGGCAAATTGTGGACAACATAATCCTTGTGCAAGAGGCGATTCATTCTAGCTTGCAGCGGAAAGAAAAAGGTATGGTGATCAAGTTGGACCTTGCTAATGCATTTGACTGAGTTCGTCACAAGTTTCTCTTTGGCATGATGCACAAGTTTGGGTTTGGTCACGAGTTTATTAAATGGGTATGGGCATGCATCTCTGAGCCCTGGATTTCCCCTTTGGTGAAAGGAAGAGCAATGGAGTTCTTTAAAGCCTCTAAAGGGTTGCACCAGGATTGTCCTCTTTCCCCTCTTCTTTTTGTTTTGCAAGCTTCAGTTCTGAGTTTTTATTTAGAAGAGTGCCAAATAGAACAAGAAATTATGGGTCTTAGGATCACTCAAGGTGTCAAGGATATCAACCATACATTGTTCGCTAATGATTCTCTTTTGTTGGGTGCTGCCTTCGTGTACGCTACCTCCAGATTCAGAAAAGTGTTGGACGATTTCTGTGGGACTTTGGGTAGAAAACTAAATAAAGGAAAATGCCATTTTTATGGTTGGAATATCTCCAACAGGGAGCTCCCCTAAATTTCCATATGTACGGGTTTCGCTAGCTCTGCTTCTTGGAACTCCTTCATCTATTTGGGCCTTCCTATCTTCCAAAGGAGGCACTCCAATAAAGATTGGCTCCCGATGGTCGAGAAATTTAAGAAAAAAAATCAGTCTTGGGGCTTCTCATGGTTGAACCTTGCAGGGAAAACAATGCTTATTAAGTCTGTCCTATCTAGCTTCCCCATCTTCCAATTCTCGGCCATGTTGGCTCCCTCCAGCCTCCTCAAGAAGTTGGAGGAATGGATTAAAAAATTCTTTTGGAAAGGAGACAAGCAAAATGATAGGAAGATCCCCCTTGTCAGTTGGGACAAAGTTTCCAAACCTCTACTGGAAGGAGGTCTGAATTTCAAGGATCTGAGGACTCAAAATATTGCTATGGGGGGCTAAGATTTTGTGAAGACAAATAGCTCCAAAACCGGGCTAGGCCCAAAAGGCATTATGGAAGAAATATTTCAGGGGTCAGAGGCTACGAAACTTGGATGACCTCACCCACACCAGCAAAGGCTCTCAAATTCACAGGGTTTTCATGTAGGCCTTACCCCTGATACAAAAGAATTCCTATTGGATCCCGGGTAATGGCAAGCTCATTAATATTTGGACTAATAAAATCATGAGCGAAGAATCTTTGGGTGAAGTCCAAGCGCTCTCTGAGCTTCGACGTTGGACATTAAACAGTGGCATCAAAACATTGTGGGATATTTCTAGCTGGAAGGATAATTCGTGGGTAGGATGGAAGAAGCCTCAAATGCCCAATGCTCTAGATCAGGCATGGTCATTCCTACTGACTAAGCTGAAGGGAATGAGCCCGATGAGCATCAAGAAACAAGACAAGATAGGCTGGGGCTCTCTAACTGGTTCTTATACTGTTGCACAAGGCTATGCACAACTCAGGAAAATTCCCCACGTCCCTTGCTGCCCAGCGACTTGGCGAGGACTTTGGAGGCAGAAATGTGTGCCAAAAATCGATTTTTTCAGTTGGTTGTTGTGCCACAACAACATTTTAACTGAGGATAGACTAGAAAAGAAAGGCTTCCTAGGCCCTTCTAGATGTAATCTCTATCTGGAAAATGAGGCAAATGCCACTCATTTATTGATTGAATGCAGGTTTGCCAAGAGTATTTGGGTTGATGTGTTTTCCTCATGGAGATCCTCTGTTCGTCTGCCAAACTTGATTGCTGGACACTTTGCTCATTGGACTCATCTCTATCCTGGAAAACTCCCCAATAACAACTGGTTCAAGGCAGCTTGGATGGTTTATCCAAAATTCATTTTCTGGCAAATATGGATTGAGTGCAACCATAGAATTTTTCAAGAAAAAGCGCAGAAGGGTAACCTTTTTCTGTCAAAATCCAACGACCTACTTAAGGAATTTCTCACTAAGAAATTTGAGAAGCTAGGAAAAAATAATTTAAATCCTCAAGAACTGGCGTGGGGGAGCAAGCTTGGCCTTCAGTTTTTTGAGGATAAGAGATAGTTCCAAACTGCGAAAAACTGGAAAATCAGGCTTGTTGAGGGTGATTTCCACATTTGGCTCAATAATTGTGACAGTTCTTCCTTGTTTTTTGATGGGGCCACCAAAGGCAATCCATGAATTTTTTGGGCTGGGGGTGTCATCAGGAATGCGAATGGTTGCATAGAGAACAAGTATGTCTAGGGCCTGGGCCACAGTACAAACATGCAAGCTGAGGCCATGGCATTATTGCAAGGTCTTAAGCATTTATAGGTTCTTGGTATTAAGAAAGCCAATATTCTTTGTGACTCCCAATCCTTGATTCGAATTCTTGTGGATAACACGTCCCCGAGGGACTTTCGGCTAGCAAGAGTGGTTGCCAGAATAAGGAAGCTAGTTGGTTCCTTTCTTTAGGTGAATTTTTTCCACATTCTTCGGCAGAATAATAAGGAAGCGGATGCGGAAGCCAACAAGGTAGTCCTCCTTCCTGCAGGCACCCAGATAAGAGACCGGGTTGAAGATTGGGATCCAATCCCTTAATTATGTTTCTCATGTATTATTGTCTTTTACTTCAGCAGTTTGTCTGTATTCACAAGCATGGGGAAATTAAGGAAATAGACTTGACTAACAGAGCTAAGAAGATTCAGAATATTAAGGTTAGGAAGTCAATTTTTCTATATGTGGAGGATAGCCAGTTCATGAGCTTCCTAAATGTAACCGGCCAGTAGGCTTTTGATTTCTTTTAATACAAACTACATCTGTTTTCGTTAAAAAAAAACATTTGATTTCCAAATGGAGGATTTTGGAGGGACTTGAGAATTGAATAGAAGGTGAGAGTATCCTTCTTTAATGGTATAATTGGCGCTTTTCCATCCCCACTTGTCCACCATTGAATATGATATAGGGGGTGCAACCTCTTAATTTTTTGATAAGGTTTTCTCTTAATGGAAATAAATCTGCCAAGATGTTATCCAACTTCCACCACTTCCACAGACCTTGACGATCCTATTATGAGATTTGGTCCAAATATATCACCCCGGTCTACCCAAAGCAGATACGAAGAGCATCTAGGGAGTGGTCCAAAACCAGAGGTTGGAGCCCAATAATCGAATCTGATTTTTTTTTTTGTATTGTCTCCTTTCCCTGGAATTTTACATCAATTATTCCCTATAATGTCTGATGAGGATCTCATCAGCTTCCATATTAGAGATCCCTAAGTTGCCTCCATTCTCACCTCTCTACGGTTCTGTTGTTTTATGTAATTTTCTCTCATCACCTACGTCCACCATTGATTCAGCTTTGTGGGCATGATCAAAAAGAGCTTGGCCCCCATCACCATACTCATACTCCTTGGGTCCCTTATTCCAAGCCCTCCATGATGTTTCAGTGCTCTAACAGTTTTCCAATTTACTAAATGGTATTTTTTGGTTTATGTCTTTCCTCCTTCCCACTGAAAATTTTCTAATATATATCCCCAATTTATGAAAAACGAACTTGGGAGCTTGCAGGGCAGAGAACTACTACATAGGAATGGTTGAAAGCATAGACTTCACCAAGGTTTTCCTTCCCACATAGTTGAGTCAGATTCCTCCCCAATTCACTATTTTAGTTTTGATTTTGTCAAGAAATTTTTGTGAGGCATAGGAAGCAACTCATCTTAGGAAAATAGGTACCCCTAAATAATTAAATCTTTCCATTCCCTTACTGATCTGAACCCCAATTTTTCTTCAAAAAAAAAAAATTATTTCCGGGGGAGATGTTCCAACTGTATATATGACTTTTTCTGTCATTGGTGGCCCCTCCCAATACATTTAAGAACCTATCAAGATTTCCTTTGAATCACCTAGCAATAACTACAGAGACACCTCCCAGCAAAATTGTGTCATCTCGAAACTAACCGTGATTAATACTTTTGATTCCTTCTTTATATTTGATCCCCGAAAGGAGGAGACGATCTATATCTTGTTCCAATTTTCTACTTAGTGCTTTTTCCATCATGATATATAGAAAGGGGGAGAGAGGGCATCCTTGGCGCAACCCCATTGAGGCTTTGAAGAAACCTGCCACTCTACCATTAGCTAATAATGTGATCCAAGGAGAAGAAATACACAAGGTCATCCCCCTGATGAATGTTTCATCAAACTCCATTTTCCCTAAAACTTTCAATAGAAATTTGTGCCTCACTCCGTCAAAAGAAATTTCCATGTCTATCAGAATAATATTATAAAAAAATTGCTAACTCGAATCAATGGCCTCTTGTATCAGAATAATATTATAAAAAAATTGCCTCCCCGGAACAAAGTCCCCTTAGTTGATCGATATCAGAATAGGAAAAAAAGGTTTGAGCCTTGAGGCCAGCCACTTCGAGAAAGTTTTATAAGAAACATTGTAGAGGGATATAGGATGGAATATGGAAAAGGAGGAAGGATCTGACTCTTTGGGGATCAAGGCTAAGAAGGAAGTATTTATTCCCTCACCCATTGTGAATCTCTTAAAGGAGTACCCAACCATTCTACAAAGATCTCTCTTAATTACTTCCCATATTTTTTTATAGAAGTTGGTCGAGAACCCGTCCAGGCTAGGGACCTTATCAGGGGGGAGGAAAATACTACCGCCTTTACCTCCTCAACCGAAGGATAAGAGACCAAATCTTTATTCATGCCCATCGTGATCATAGTAGGGATGCCTTCCAAGAAGTAGTCCTCATTCTCAACATCCCTCAAAGGGTCCTCCCTTTAGAGGCTTATGAAATGCTCCACCACTACTCTCTTTATTTCTTCAAAATTCTTTATGGCTTGCTCTCCAAAATTTATCTGAGGGATGTTGTTTTTGGTTTCCCTAAACATAACTTGCTTGTGGAAGAACTTTGTGTTCCTATCCCCAACCTGCAGCCAATCATTTCTCAATTGCAGTCTCTAGTACTCTTCTTCCCTTCTGAGGTTAGTGTGGATGGCCTTAAAGGTCTCAACTTCTTTTTGGAAGTCTAATAAGCTTACCTGAGAGGTTTCCATTTGTCCCTGTATTGAGGCTAGGTTTTCTTCCATTTCCTTTTTGCTATATTTTCTTTCAGGTTTATTTTCCTTTATCCATTTTTTGATATCTCCTTTCAAGCTTTTGATTTTTGATTCCCAAATAGTGACTTGGCTGCCCTTGACCTAACTCGACCAGGAGAGCGAGACCACTCCCAAGAACCCTAGAGAGTTCAACTATAGAGGGGAGAACTGGAATGGGATAGGCCCTAGGTTAAGGGACAGAGAAATCAGGAGGTTGATCCCGATGGTCCAAGCCACAACACGACAAAATGGAGGAATTTAGGTAGATGTTCAAAACTAAAAGGTTGTTTGAGGCTAGAAAATGGTCTAGCCTAGCTACAATGTGGCCCAAGCTGGAGCTTTTATTTTCCAGGTGTAGAGAAATTTTTAGGCTTGACATCAAATAGATTTAGGTTTAGGATAAGATCCTCCATATTCTCCTAAAGGGCATCTCTAACAATTGAGCCTCCCGTTTTCTCATGTCTACCCATTGTGGTATTAAAATCTCCTCCCATAATGCACTTTCATCTGAACTCTGAGCCTTTTAACTCCATCAAATATTTCCAACATTTTTTGTTTTTCTTGGAAATGTGCAGGGATACATTGATCACTGTGAAAAATTGTTGCATCTCTATAATTTAAAATAAGTTGTTATCCAATCTGTGGTTTTTGAAGAGATTACCAATTGAAGTTTTGTTGGGTTCCTCATCGTGCATAGTCCTCCAAATGCTCATCTCGAGCTTATTACTTGCATATTACTACGACCCCAAATTTCATTGTGGAGTGAGTGAAGGTTAGACTCATCCAACTTTTTCTCCTGAAGGAGAGTGACTACTGGTCTTTCCTTTTGGATTAGGGATTTCACTTCTAATATTCTTTTCCCAGATCCTAGTCCCCTATAGTTCTATGAGATTATATTCATTAATCCTTTTTTGTGGATTTCACCACCTTTCCAGGGCCCATATTACTTCCTTTTTTCCCCCTTTGTTCCCCAATCCGGCTAGCTGACGTGGTATTCTGTGTTGGAATCCCAACTCTTTGTCTTTTTCCATTTTTCTCTCCTTATTTCTTTGTTTGTATTCCTTCCAGATCTTCTAACCTTCCTTTCTATATCCTTGGACCTTGTACCTTCTGACTTTTCATCTGTTGAGCTTTGAGGTATTATTGATTTCAGTCCTTCCTTTGATCATAAAAAACCTTCTTTGTCCTCCTCTTCTTCCAAAGTTTCTTCTATACTGTTAGAAGTTTCCAGACTAGAGCTTCTTTCCTTTTGTTTTTTCGAGGTTGGGGAAGGAGAGGCGTTCATAATGCAAATTTCTGCAGAGGAGGTTTGTGGGGGGTTGGGGGGGGGGGGTGAGCTACAAACCTCGGGAGCAGAAGTCGGGACTTCAAATTGATTTTTTGCCTCCAACCTAAAACCACCCACCACAGGTGGACCCAATGGGGGGAAGGGCACTCTGACTTGGACTAGCTTCCTTGGAGGCTGATTTGTGGCTTGGGGTAGTCCCATTGCTTTGCCTTTGGTTTCCATTTCTTCTGTTTGCTTGCTTCCATTGTTCATTTGATTCTTCTGGTTCCTTTTCCAAGTTATCCTGGATTTTTGGGCATCTTTTAGCAAAGTGTCCATATTCATGACAAAGCTTACATTTAAATGGAAGTTGATCATAGTCAACTTCCTACCCATGCGTCCAGTTATCCATTCATAGATTTATTGTCGTTGGGGGACCTTTCTCTAAGTCGACCTCCACACAAATCCTAACACAAGAGAAAAGGCCATCTTTTGGTTTGGAGCAATCAATATACTTTCCCATGGAATTCCCAATGAGCCTAAAAGTAGCATCATTCCAACGGTGAAGGGGGAGATACGACAGTTTCACCCAAACTGTAATTGAGGAAGGCACGTCGCATCCTAGATTAAATCTTGGACTCCAGTGATCCAAATATAGCCCTTGGGACCCCATGAAGTATGGACCACTTATGAACATTAAACCTCTGTCCAACCTATTCCAAAATAAAATTTATTGAATCCTTGGCCACAGAAAGAGGAAATCACCTCTCCTTTGATGAGAGGTTTCCATTTCTTCTCTATCCAGGATTTAACCATTCATGGAGATAGCCAAAGGCCCATGAATTAGCCAATAAGCCCCCTGCCTGCAAGTTGCAAGGCACAAACTTTGGGATCTCCTCAGCCCATTTCACAAACTTAGACATGCTCTGCTTCTGAAACTTGGGAGTCGACGCAACCAAGACATTGAACACAACAATATTTTCCATCGGAGGCTCTGCTTGGGTTGGCGTCGCCATCGTGGCCTAGACCAAAAAAAAGGCACACCCAGACTAACAAGAATAGAGAGGAAACACAGGGGAACTTCAACAGGAGGTTGATAGGAGGCTGAAACACAAATAAAGGGAGGGCATAAGGCCCTCAGCAGGAGGCCGAGAGATCATCTGCATGCGAAACTAGAGCACTATTCAATGCAGTTCCGGGCCTAAGTCTTGATGCCATTATCACTTCAAAACCATTTACAAGTGAGACGTTATTATTAGGTTTGTGAGGAGTTAGATCCAACTTAAATACTCATTAAGATTATTTAATTCCCAAAAATGACTCCATTCTCAATTCCTTCTGCAATATTTTATCCTCACATCCTCACGAATTCCTTCTGCAATATTTTATCCTCACATCCTCACATTTGATTTAAGACTCTATCTTAATAAATATCTCCAAAAAAATGGAACAATTTTTTCCATAAATTACTAACAAAATCAGCTAACTATACTAGAGATTTGATCGCAAGTTATGTGGAAATTCCTAGAAGACCATTAGAGAAAAGGAGACCAAGTGAAAATTCATGGAAATCCATTTTGTCACAAAACTCTTTGGTCTCATAAGAAATGGACTCTCACTCGGTGAGGAGAAAAAAGCAGAAGGTTTAGACTATTTCTCACCAATGCTTGCTTCTTATGTGAAACAAGGGTTTCCTATGTTGAAATTATCTTAGTGACTTACGTGTATTACCACCCCTAAAGCGAGGGTTTGCATGTCGAAAGTATCTTAACGACGTATATGTGTTTCCACCCATAACATAAACAACAATTCAATTTTCTTTCGGCAGTTAGCCACGTATACACTGCAAACGTGGAATGCCAGCATAGTTTTAATGATGCATGAAGGACATATGGACACGCTTTTGGTGGAAAATATCTTTGCCCACGATGTTAATAATATGTGTTCCGGATTGTTTGGAATACAATTTTTTTTAATAATGCACATCTCTACTTCTTTCGTTTTAATAATTAATAATAGTAATGAAGGGAAATGTTAAAATAAAAATTTATAAAAATTTAAATTAATTAATTTGATAATTGTATAATATAATTTTAAATTTTAAATTATATGTAATATATTTATTTATTATTAATTTGTTTTAAATTATAATTGTGTTAAGATGTATTTTTGAGTGGAATATGAGGGGAGATGTTGTAATGTTTTGTATTTTTATTTAGTCCAAATAAAATAAAAGCATTAAATTTTCTAACTCGTTGTTTTTTTTCACGGTATTTTTAACCCATGGTATTATTCTTTAATGTGGCCTTTCGGTGCCTAGTAGATCCAGAGTTAAGATGGATTTAGGCTGGTCTTAGTTATATTTTAGTCTTGACAATTTAATCGTATATATATTATGAAACGGGTATGGTGTTTTTATATTAAATTAAAAAACTAGAATTGGGTCCAAAATCAATACAAAATGTAATTAGTTCTAGGTCTTGACACACCAGAAATGTCCAAAAATCAAACTTCTTACATTTGTATAAACTTTTAACTTCAGATTTTAATAAGACTTATGTTATAAACCCTATAAAATACCCCTAACAAAAGCACATATCCACAATGCATTGGAAAAATGGAAGAGGAAAAGTCATATAATCGAGAAGTTGAAGCTCTGCCTTCCATAACCACTTTCCATGCCTCTACTTCATCCTCTTTTGCTTGCCTTCCTAGCTCTAATGTGTGTCGTGCTTGCTTCCTTGAGTGTCCTACATGGAGTTCCAAATTAGCCTAACATGTCGCACCCACCTTCCATTCTCATTTTCCAACTTTTAAACCAAGTTTCAATCTTAGCCATATCACTTTCCAGTGTGAGCTTCGATTGCAGAGCTCATATTTATTTTCCAGTGTCACCATGTGAACCTATGCTTCCAGTTCTTTTAACATGTTCCTCTGGTCTTGACACTTCGTTGCATCCAAAATTCGCTCCATATAAATCACCAGCCTCTCCATTAAATCATTCACGGGAGCTCGAGCCTACTCAATCGATTGAGATTGCGAGAAATTCTCTGCTATTGCAAAATATGAAGGATCCAAGCTATGAATAGATCTCCATACTACAAGTTGAATTCTCTCCACAATGCCCGGTGTCTAGACGCCATCGTCCATTCCATTTTCTTCCAAGTTATAAATGTAGAGAAACAACCTTTGCCACTACTTTTGAGGCCATGTGCCTTGGGTACTAATTCCCATGTCCTCCAAATCCATGGCGTTGTCCTAGTTGCTCCTCTTTAACTCACCACACAAACAAATCCAGATGCGAATAAGGATGTTGAAGGAATTATCTCTACATCCTAAGAGAAACCTTTGTTGGGCTTTAATTATCCTTCCTTCCAACTCCCACATGGCTCGCTCTACCAGGTCCTCGTGTCGCCACCTGAAACCAAAGGACCTGTCATTCCAGAAATATTTCTAATCGCTAGCTTGCCAAGAGTCCATCACCAGAATTAGTTATTGTTGATGCTTTGATCCAAACTACCACCATCCTTGGCGACAAAGGTGATGACCACAAAACACTCTAATGCTTATATTCATGGAAAAAGAAAATGGATAATAGATTCATTCCTCATTTCCAAAACTCCTTGTTCTAACAAAGCTCCTCGATTTTCCTTCGCATCAACTAAATAGTTCATATGTCGATATACATGAAAGAAGTCAATCACCTCAAACTTTTGAATTTGAAGAGTGATACATTGGAGGATTGACAAGAGGTTCATGGAGATGGACTCCCTAGCCTTTCTTACATGTTTGACCACCAACATTGAGTCCCGAATGACTATGATCTTCTGGATTTTCCATGGTATGGCTAGCTCAAGACCTTGCCAAAGAGCCAATTATTTTTCTTGGTTGTTCATCGAATGTCAACGCCCCACGTAAATTGAATCTCCATTTGTTCATTGAGGCGAAGGATAACCCCTCCTACTCCTGTTGACACTGGGTTTCCTTTCAAGGCACTGCCAAAGAATAGGAGATAAATTTCCTTATCTAGTTTCCATTTCACAAGCTTCGATGGATCCATTATGAGATAGAAATTCTCTTGATACATAGGATGAACGTTGAAGCTATGAGCATGATTTGGAGGCTTGAACACTTGAATCCATTATTTTTCCTCTAGAGTGAGGTCATCCAAATTTCATCTTTGAATCCTATTGCCAAGATTGATTCAAATGACAGACTCAAATATTTATTCACAATGGCAACCATAACTGGATAATTATCTTTAAATATGGCATTGTTTCAATTTAACCACACCATCCAGCAAATGTATTTGATGAGTGTCATCCAACATTGGGAATTTAAGGAAGATGCTTTCCTTGGCCATTGCATCCAAGCTTTCCAAGCATCAAACACATCACCTCAAGTATCTGGAACACCCTCTATATGACTCACCTCTCCAAGTGCATCTTGCCACACCTTCAAAGTAATCGAACATTAATAAAAAAAATACGTTAGATATCCTCCTCAGTTGTTTTACACAAAACACACCATGAAGGTCCTTGAATATATCTCTTTTTTTATATTTTCAGTAGTTAAAATTTTTCCATGCACCATTGTCCAATAGAACGTGTTCACCTTCAGGAGTCCATCCTTATTCTAGATATTACGCACAAAGAGGAAGGAGCGAGATGTGGCCATGTTTTAACTAACTCTTCATACCTTTCATTGACTAAATAATTTAGATGCGGGCTGGCCAACCAAACTCTTTGATCCCCCTTTGTGTGATCAGTCAAAGCTAGTCATGTAAAGTTATGGAGCAAAGTCTCCCACTGACGCTCAAGGTTTTGCGGTAAGTCGTCGCAACTCCACCTTTTGCAGATTCCTTAATCATCCCAATGGGAAATATCCTAGAGTTTAATGTGATTTTTCTTTGTCATCCAATTAACTAGCTCTTGAAAGTCTGGGTGCTCTCCTAGTGGCCCCAATTGGGTGAGATGATATTTCCATATGTTTATATGATTCCCATTTCTAGCTTGCCAACTTAAATTGTCAATGATTATGTATGCAATTGCTTTACATAGTTTCCAATTTTTAGAACCAACTCTTGTCCAAATAACCTTCTCAATCTGAAAAGGGCTATTCTGATATAAGTATTTATAAATAAACATATTTCCATTGTTTTTTTTATCTCATAACAATCACCACACTATTTTAGCACAAACAAATAGATTCATAAAATAAGCATCTTTAATAACTAGACTTCTAAGATATTTAGGAAGTCAAACTATTTTAGTAAATTTAATTGAAAAGATTAAAAAATATATATCCTGTAAATAAATGTCAACTTTTGCTTAAAAATAAATTTATCTATCAACCTAACAAAAATTATTTCTCATATTCTGCTTTTAATATTATTATCATTTTTAACTTTCAAATTATTTCTCAATACATTACTCTTTAAAAAAATGTAATAATTTTTTATTACATTTTAAAAGCCTTTATGCTTTAACGTTAATCTTTATTACACAACATTATTATGGTAAAATTAATTTTAAAGAACGGAGATGGGAAGTAGGTGGAATTAATAAGAAACCATGGCTCGAAGTTGTCAATTTGTAAAATGAAGGAATCTGCTTGGATAATAAGTAATCTGTCTTTTTAGCGGATTCTAATTGAAAAACTCCCTTTTTAGTGAAAAAATCTAATTGAATATTTGTGGCTCTTTGTCTCACTATATATTCTGGAAATGATATATCAATAAGTAATTAATATTAGTATGGATAAATAATTAGTATTAATATGGATTGGAGATATATTTATTAACTCTTAAAAAAACACTTTGAAATAAATGCATAAAGTCGTTTAAAAATGGAAGTTGTAGACACTTATAAAATATTTAATATCTATAACAACAATATTCTAATACTGTAATCTACTATGTCATTTTTTTTAGCTCTTAATTCTTAGTGTGAATAGTGTAATTTAATATAACAAGGAGCCATTGCCGTGGCAGTAGTCCCTGCCAGGGTCTACAAGGAATTGCAAAACTTGGAAAAGTTGGCCTGGCGGAAATTGTCCCAAGGCTGGAGAGGATGGGAGGCAGAGGTCAAGGAATAAATGGACTGAACCACAAATAAACATTATGTTCAATCTTGACTGAAAAATTAATTGCCTAGACTGAAAAAATATCTTTAAATCTTAAAACCAATAATTATCATTTCACAGTGGATGCAAATATTACATAGTAACAAAATAGCTATACCATTTGCATCCATCTGTCCAGGTATGACAAGAACCATTATGAACTTAAAGAAGCTTTATTTGAATGGAGATGCTAAATAGAAATGCACAAAATCATTTAGGAACAAGGTTTGAAGATACAAAGTGATCGAATTCAACCCTTTCAATAATGCTCAACCACAAATAAACATTTTGTTCAATCTTGACTGGAAAATTAATTGCCTATACTGGAAATATCTTTAAATCTTAAAACCAATAATTCATATAAATCGATCTTTAAACCTTAAAACCAGTAATTCATATAAGTCGCTCAAGGAAGGCAGGTACTCTCATCCGTAAATCATTTCACAGTGGATGCAAATATCACATAGTAACAAAATAGCTATGGGGCCAGTTTCTTGACTGGAGTATGTCAGAAGCAATTCTTGTTGCATGAGTTGCGTCAGCAATAGCAATTCCTAAGTCTGCCTTCTTTAGTGCAGGCGCATCATTAACACCATTGCCAGTCATTCCACATATGTTCTTTCTAGCTTACAATCGTTTAACAATCCCGTACTTATGCTCTGCAATGACCAGTCAAAATCAGGAAGGATATGGAATCAAACACTAATTAAGGAAATGAAAAAATAAAAGTATCTGAGATAAACATTTCCACCTACAAAATAATATTTATAATATGAACCATGAAGCATAAAGTTCCATAACCAAGAGAGAAGGGAGTTGGAAATATAAAGAATTGAGTGGGACTCCCAAGAAAAAACATAGAAGTAAAAGATAATTGTTGCTCACCAGGGAAAACACCAGCAAAACCATCAGCCTTCTCTATCAGTTCATCAACTGGAAAAGCTGCAATTGATTCATCTTTGTCCTGACCTAGTAAAGAGGATGATGGATACATGTTTGTACCCATGCCCAGTCAGCGACCTGTCTCCTTGGCAATAGCTAATTGATCTCCTGATGAACATTTGCAAGTAAATAGTTAAATGTTGGCTCGCTGCATTACAAAAACAGTAGTGAAACTGATGACACCATAACCTCACCATACCTGTGATCATTTTGACATTTACACCAAGATTAAGAGCCGTTCTAATTGTCTCAGCACTGTCATGGCGTGAGGGATCAAAAAGGGGCATCAATCCAATAAAATTCCAGGGCCCTCCTGGACTCTCCTTCCTGCCCTGTGGAACTTCCTGCAAACATTTTGAGATAGCTATAAAGATATACATAATCAACAAGAAGAACTTAGTGGGAAGATTCAGCCCACGGATAAAGCAAAAGAAGCCATATTATTAACCTGATATGCAACTACAAGAGAGCGAAGTCCTCGTTCAACAAACTTGTCAATAACTGTATGAACTCGCCACTCAATTTCTGGCTTATTATGTGCGAGGTTAAGAATCTAGCAGAAAGTATTTGGTCATTTCAGTTTTAATAGAATGTGTACAAATAAGTTTTGAAGCACTTTCTAAACAATATAGCCCATTACCAAGCCTAATGAAGAAGGTCAAACATCCAAAGAACAATACCTGCTCTGGAGCACCTTTACTAAGTCGATGCATTTTCCCTTCACTGTCAATATAAGTGAGAGTTGTCCTCTTGTCAGTTGGATTAAAAGGAAGAAAATGGACCTCTTAAATGCCTGCCCGCGCCTTTTACATCCATGGATATTAAAACCCATAACAAAAGATACAAATCAGTAAAATAAGCATAGAGCTACTTATCAACTAAAATTTAATATGATGACATAAAAAAATACTTGCCTCCTTAGGATCCGCAAGCATCCCAACAATTGCCGCATCAATGGCATCTTGATTCTATGTTCTGGATGCTCTTGCAACCATGAGGACAACAGCATCCTTGTCATATCCTTTCGTGAAAACCTATTCATGACAACAATTATTAATTGATACTTGTTTGAAGGAAACTAACAGTACTGGATCATCCAATATTACCACGGAACCTAACTAGCCAATTTGGTATAACTGCAGTATCACCAAAAATTATGTATTTATGAAATAAGAGAAAGGACAAAAAAAGAATCAGAAGTCTAGAATAAATACCAACCTTTTGGAAGTGGCCAACTTGGTTTGTACTGTCCACAATATGTGCTGCTTTACCAAAAAAGGTATGGACCCCAGTAGCAATGACAACACATTCAAGTTCACGCTGTTTGCAAGTAGAGCCAGAATAAACCCCATCGCTAGGACCCTTTGTTACTGGTAATGACTCACCAGTGAGGGCAGACTACACAAATTCAAAAATATTGTCATAAAACATGGCTCAGGAAAAGTTACCAAAACACTCGAAGTTAATCCCAGAAACCATATAAAAGCATACCGAAAATTCCAGCACTTGTAATCAGAAATAAGAAGTAAAGAAAAGGATTGGATTAAGACCTGATCAATCTTTAAAGGATCTCCTTCAAGAAAACGCGCATCTGCAGGAACAATATCTCCAAGTTTCATGCTGATTATGTCACCAGGAACAAGCACCGATGCACCTTCTTCACTCCATTGTCCATCTCTGAGAACATTTTAAGTTCAAACTCTTAAGTCATTGACTAAGGAATTTAAAACTGCATCACCCATGATCTTAAGAGGATTCTGAACATCCAATTGCATGCTTCCCCGCAAAACCAAGGATAGAAAACTGAAAATATCGGGGCTGCCACTCATACAAAAGATAGTGAATAGACCTTGCTCTTTGGAGCCAGCTAAGTCATCAGTGCCGCAGCAACATTGCCAGCATTGTTTTCCTCTATGAAACTTATGGTAGAGTTATAACAAGCAATGTTAGAATACCAAAAAAATCTTCCCAATCAGGATGTTTTCCCTGCAAAGATACAATTTACATGATTAAAGCCTCAACTAAAAAGAGCAGATAGGGTAAATTTACATGATTAAAGCCTCAACTAAAAAGAGCAGATAGGGTAAATTTACATGATTAAAGCCTCAACTAAAAAGAGCGGATAGGGTATGCCCTGACTGATACTGGCTACAAGAGAGAAATATTGTGACACGGTAGAACAAGAAGCCATCTTCTTTTCCAATAATATGCACAGGAACCATAAGGATGAAGTAATACTGTGAAGTACTAAATATACAATAGAGGGGAACGATATCCAATAGGAGAGACCAAAAGCCACACTACTATTTACTATCAAACGAACACAGAAAACACAAAATTAGCAACAGTACTAGCAAATATTATTAATGATGAAAAAACAAAAGAATAACCATGACCAATTTGCCAAAAAAATACAATTATCAGAAGGAATGGCCAAACTTTAAAGATATGTGTTTAGTTCATGGATTGATCAATGGGGGTATATTATCCAAGCATGTTGAAGAGTCAAGACAGGCAGACAGACATGTTTGATAAACTGAATGCACACATTGTAGGCCCGACTAGGAAAAGCCCTTGCAGAGAAGAAAACACCATAGAAAAAAAAATAGAACATATAAAAGTAAAAACATGATATTTGTGGTGTAAATAGCCAAGAGTTTTCAAAAACAGAGGAAATATGGCATTAGCAGTATATCAACAGTTGTTTTACCAACGAGAAAGACAAATCACTAGTAATCACTGAGACTGCAAAGAGACGAAGAACCCGAGATAGAAAAATGATGAGTGCAGCGACTGTGCCGACAAAATATATAGAACTAATTACATGATATTAGCAATGAAGATTGATATCTTCTTTATAATAGAATCAACGATGGGATTAGAAGTGTATGATGCTTACTCCTCCATTCGCCATAGCAATGGCCATCACAGTTACGGCTTCCATAACCCATGATAAGGGGTTCCACATAAAACCCAAAAACTTGAGAAATTTGCTTTCCTACGCACCCAAAGATCGTCATGGAGTTAAATTTAATCAATTCTTGATAATGTTCAAGTACTCCGCATAAACCCCAAGTGCATGAACCTCTTGGCATAAGCTATGACAAAGGATCCCTCATCGGAAGCCTAGGCAATATACTTTCCTGTAGCCTAAAGATTTGATGTTGCAGTATAAGCCTGACCAAGCTAAGAAAACGTATTTATTTTAAAGAACGATATAAGCCATGGAAATTACACTGTGCATGTTCATATCTCTAACTGTGAAAGAAATCGCTTCACAGTAGAACCAAAGAATTTGCTTTACTCTGCATACCTCAAGGCTCAAACAGCCTTAGAAATTCAATTCCCCGTAGATCTCAAATCCCAACTCAAGTCCGGAACTGAGCTCAAAATTAGAAATATGTCGAAGCTACCCTTACCTTTTTCTCTTTGAGCTTGTTGTATCCGAATATAGTGAGCCTCTCCTGCGCAGCTTGGTTGCTCAAACCCTCCCTGCTGCATCTTAGATTCTCAAAAACCTCCTCGATGGGAATATTTTCCTGCATTAACAAACCTCACAAAATCAATCTCAAAGCTCCATAGAAACACCTGGTAAAAGACTCAAAAGGCATTCAAGTCCTCCTTACCAAATCCACAGCTTCTTTGTTAATGGCTTCCAGAGTCGCAGCATTGTCACCCATTTCCGCAAATCAGGTTTTCTCACCGCCCCGACGCCCACAAGAAGATGTTTACAAGTGCCCCATCTCCAAACATCTGGCCCAGTTGAACCATATGCAAACATATGTCCTGCATGCAGGACACTCAGAACATGTACCAACTAAAATTCACAAAGAGAAATGAGCCATCCAAACTTTGGCCTAAAATTCACAAAGCGAAACAAGCCATCCAAACTTTGGTTAAAAAAAAAAATTGGATTTGGAAATTCAGCAACTCGGCAATAAGACCTCCAATATAAAACTTTGGATAAAAAGCAAGAAACATCAAGGCTCTAAAATAAAAATTTGGGTAAAAGCGAAAAACATCAATTAAATGCTCTGGTCAACCCAAATTAATAGGGAGTCAACGGAGGATCAAACGCTAATAGTCCCAGTAGGGACTAATAAGTAATATTTTACAATTCTGAAATCAAAATTGAAATTATATATGTGGGAGTTATCATGCGAAAGTAATGATTATTATCTCTATGGTTTCCATAAATTATCACTATACGTGTTTTTAATGAGATTTAACTTTAATATATTTTTGAGATCCGAAACTCAATGATAAATTTAGTTGCAGACATGGAACAATAATAATAGATTCAAAGTTTTAACAATAATTTTCAGAATCATATTAGATTAAAAATTTAATTCACAAACGTATTTATAGTTTAAACTATGTTACAATATCATATTGTATGTAACAATTTCGAAATTAAAATATGTAATTATTTAGATTAATTATGTGATTTACAATCAACATATTTATATTCAACTAATAAGCATAGAATTTTTAAGAAATAGGAGTAAAGACAGTTTCCCTGTAACGATGATATTCCTTACTTGTAATTTTGGAGTTGAATGTTATTTGAATCCTGTTAACTGCAACAAAGTTTTGGGGACGACTCTCCACCCAACTGTAGGCTCAACTGCACATAATCTTTCTATTGCTGGTCACCCCTAAGCCCTCAATCAACGTACTATTGCCAAAAAATCTTTTGTCTCACAACATTTTTCTCCCCAAAAAATAGGGAAAGGAAATCATCTATTAAATAGATCAAACCATGGAAATGGCTCTGCATGCACACATTCTATAAATCACCTTGCAATTTATTTATTTTTTTACTTAATTTAATTATTATTATATTATTATTTTAACTTTTGATAACTTTACTTATTTTTTTTAGTTTATATTTCTTCTTAGTTTAACCTTTCATATTTTAAATTATTTTGTTAACTTTATTTATTTTATATTTGTGTAGTTTACTTTTATATATATTTATTTAGAATCTTATTTATTTATTATTATTATATTATCTTCATTAATTATTATTTATTATTATTATTATTAGGGGACATTACATCTTTTTTTATACTTGTGATTCAACAAGATATTTAGTTCTCTCTTAGGATTGTATGCTATGGGTAAAAGGAAGTGGTGGCTTGAACTCAAAAGTGGGAGCTCAAATGTCGATAATGAAGGCAATGAGAATAGTCATGGTCAGAAGTGAGTAGGCAACTCCTCTATTTATAACAAAATATTAAGATAGATCTAGATTTAGAAAATAATAAAATATTATAGATTAAATCAAACTCTAGCTGTTATGAATATTTTATCATATTTTTTTAGAAATTGAAAGATGCTCAAAATGGTGAAATATCTTTATTTTAAAAAAAAATTAAAGTAATTAACAAATAAAAAATGATTTATTAATTACTTTATGGAGATTGAGTCAAAGATAAATTAGAAATAATTATTAAAGGCGTAGTATAACTTATAAACGAAATAACCTTTTTCATTAGAATTCACCAAAATCCAGCAATACAATTTCAAGATTTTTTTGTTATTTAAAATACATTTTTGAATGCATAAATAGATTCAGCACCCTAAAAAACTCCTAGGGCACTCGAATTATGCAGATTAAATAATTTAAACTCAAGTTTCTAAAAATATATGTTGATTTTTGATTAAAATTAAACAGAAAAAATGATCGTGGAAAATGTCATTTCGTTTATAAGTTAGACTACACCATTATTAAATAATGATATAATAATTATCTCACGAGAAAAATAGGGCATAAATATCGAATAATAAATAAATAATGATTTATTTAATTATACATGAGTGCTTAAATAAAAAAATGGTTGGAAATAATCCAGGAGGTCTTGGATAGACAGTGATCGAGTGTTGTGTTAAGGCACTCCTTGATGTAAAGTCGTTGGTACAATTCCCCGCCCCAAGGCACTCCTTGATGTGAAGTCGTTGGTACAATTCCCCGCCCCAATCTGGGTGGTATATTAGACATGATGATGATGTAGTACCACCTAAACTTATAAAAAAAATTGTTAGAAATAATCATTAAATAATTATTTTAAGAGACTAATAAATAAATAATGATTTATTTAATTATTTTCATGGGTTTTTTTGGATTTTAAGGAGAAATAATTTAGGAAAATGGTTAAGTAAATTATTTCCTAAGGTGAAAGCGAGTTTTAATGTGTAAAAACCCATCCTACATGGTGTATTTTGATCAATCTTATGTAAAAACTCATCCTACATAGTGTACAAGAAATGACTATATGAACATTTTTTGGGTGATAATAGTTTCATATTTTTTTCTTTTCCCAATAATATTATAATTATCATTGATATATTAAGTATAATCTAAACTTAATAAAAACTTTAATAAACTTATGTATTATCAAATCTCATAAATTTTAATAATAGTATAATAATAATGATTTTTACCCCTTCAGAATTCCCCAAACTTATAACCTCTTTAATTGTCAAGTGCAAGTAATTATTTAAAATTTATTACACAAAGTGAATGGTAGTAGTACCTGCACCTTAGTTTAAAATAAATTAATTAAATAAAAACAATAAAAACAAAAATAAATACTAATCAAATATTGTATTGTTGATACATCACGAAAAATAAAATATTGTGTAACTAATT
Organism: Pinus taeda; assembly: GCA_000404065.3. Classification (NCBI taxonomy): domain Eukaryota; kingdom Viridiplantae; phylum Streptophyta; class Pinopsida; order Pinales; family Pinaceae; genus Pinus; species Pinus taeda. Next base: position 200,356 of record APFE030482578.1, read on the forward strand.
GTTATATATATATATATTATATATATCCATATTTTATTAATAAATATATATATAATATATATATATATATATATATAATATATAAATATATCACATTTTATTTATATATATATAATATATATATATATATATATATATATATATATATATATATATATATTATTTTGTAATTAAATTTATTAAAATATTTCTTAAATATAATAATATCGCCTTAAATTGAAAATACGGAGAACAAATTAATAAATTATGAAAAAATAGTAAATAATAGAAATGGAACTTTAAAAGAGCCCATAAAAAAACTTCAACAAATCACTTTATAAATAAATAAAATTAAATAATAATAATAAATAACAAAAATTGAATTCACAATGTTAAACTATGGATAAATGAAATAAACTTTTGGTAAAGATAAATTAATAGCAGTCAAAACAAAACTAAACGTGGTCTAATAAAAATAAATAGCATTTGCACCAAGAGGTGCAAAGGAACGTCAAAAATTCAAGACTAGACTTTCTAAGATTTTCAAGAGCCTTGTTGTTTGAGTAGTTCGAGAGGGCCTCCATGTTCGAGTGGTTCGGGTTTCTTGAGAGCAATGATATAGAGGGGGCAACGGGGTGGGGTTTGAGGAATCTTCGAGATTGTTTCATTTTCGTTCTTTGCTCCCATCTATTGCAATTTTCTATGAAAGCTACGTCTAGACTCTTGATCATGCATTCATGGATAACTTTTCCCTATAAGCATTATTGATTGAAAAATATTCCTAGAAGACCTTCAAAATTTACATTAATGGATAAAACAATTTCTTTAAAAAATTATCAATATATAATTTAACTCTTATTTTTTTTATATAAATTGTAAATACAATAATATATAATATATATAATATACCTTTTATAAAATACATAATATATAAAGAAATGCTTGAGTAACTAAAAAACTTTGTACATATTTTATACAAGTTATTTTGAGAAGTGTAGTGTTGTATTATTTAATTACAAATATCAAATTCTAAATACAAATATGGAACAACAAACCAAGAAGAAGAAGAAATGATTGTAGATTTGGCTATAGTTTTATTATAGCCATAATTTTCTCATGGAATGAAATCAATTATTCCAAGAAATCAATTAAAGTAAATAATTCATGGTAATGGGTGAGCGCATTTGCCTAAATCAGGAAACAAATATTCAAACTGAGTTCTAATGTACATACAAATAGCATTTATGTTGGGCAGTTAAAAAGAGGAATCTAGTTGTAGCAGAACTTGAGGCAAACAACACTCCTGCTCTAGCTTCACTAAATTTTGTACTTGCATGGTCCAATGGATATGCTAAGCCAACTATCAAAACATTTTCCAGCCATTCCTATCCACCCAAAACTTCCGAAGTGATAGCTAGCTGAGAAGATATGATAACTGGCTAGACTCAATATAAGGAAATGTGCAGGGTCGATATCTAATTTTCGCTATTCATTCTAGAAGTTTAATCAAAATGAAATCAAATCAAACATAGTTCAATAGGAGTCTAAGATAATATAATCAATGCAAGCATAGTTGAACGACATGCAATTACTTTCACTCAAAGCACTAATACGAGATAATTCATGGTAAAAGTTTGAGATGAGTATATACCCCTTATCGATAAGAATTTTTTTAATTGCAATCGGAAGAGAAGCACCACCATGACTATGGACTCCAACTTCTATAAGAACAAAATATACAAAGAGATGAACTTACGTATAAGGATGATAACATTTTAACAATTAGAGCACAAAATAACAAACATATACTATTTGAAATTGTATTTTGTTGTGAGGGGAATCTACTATCCATAATGAGATGATGCCAATCAGTAGATTAGACGAAGTCACGTCACACTGAACAACAAACCAAACAAGAAATCACAGTTTCATGGATATAATTATTTTTCGCTTGCATATTTCCAATATAAGGACTTGTCCAATTGATCTATCTTTTCCCTTGTCATAATATCTTGCAAATAGAGCAGAAAAAAGCAAAGCATTTACTATTTGAAACTATATTGTTGCTGAGATAGGAATCTGTTATCCATAGTCAGATGATGTCGATCACTAGAGTAGACTTAGTCACATCATATTTGACAATGGACTGAACAAGAAATCAAATTTTCATGGATATAATTGTTTTTCCCTTGCATATTATCCAATTTCTCTATATTTTCCCTTGTGGCAATATCTAGCGAATATAGCAGAAAACAACAAAATATATATTGTTTGAAACGGTATTTTTGCTAAGGTAGGAATCTTCTATCCAAAATTAGATGATGGCCATTGCTTGATTGAACTAAGTCATATCATATTGGAAAACATACGGAACAAGAAATCACATTTTCATTGGAAAACATACGGAACAAGAAATCACATTTTCATTGATTCAATTGTTTTCCCTTGCATGTTTCCAATATAAGGACTTATTCGATTGCATATTTCCTTTGTGACAAAATCTTGCAAATAGAACATAAAACAGAAAAACATAGTGTTTGAAACAATATATTTGCTGAGATAGGAAAATGGTATCCATAATCAGATAATGCCCATCACTATATTAGAGTCAGTCACATCAAATTTAACAACAAGCAAAACAAGAAATCATAGTTTCATTGATATAATTTTTTCCTACGTCTGGAAAATTTTCAACTTGGAGGCTTGTATACCTTACTTGTCTTGGAAATGAAATGTGTACTACGAGTGGTGGTGCAATTGATAATTGTAATCCACTCATTGTACTATATGCCAAACATGGAATACTCTCCTTTTTATTCCTTTCTTTAAACAATCCATTCTACATTCCCCTCCCTTGCTTTACGATATTGCCTACCTTCCATGTCTATACATTGGGAAGCTAAATAGATTTGTGGGAAGAACATATACATTTGTTTGGGCAGAAAAATATATTTGTGGGAAGAACACATACATTTGTTTTTTTTGGGACAAGTCTTGCAAGACACAAAGGGAAGGCGGAATTATAGCTATAGTACTAATTAATTTGTTAATAGTGCATTAATCATAGTCATAGTCACAATGATAGCTCGTGTCATGATGGGCTGCTTCTTGCAGAAGGTTTAGAGCATTTTTATGAACTTAACAATGGTTATGATTTTGAATTACAAAAGCAGAAGGCCAAGCTATTGTTCAACAAACTCTCTCTGGGTGAACCTCTCTCTAGGTGAACCTGGACCTTCCAGAATGTCTCTGAGAATTGAGCCCTATTGCTTTCAGTATCCTGCATATACTTTTAGTTCATATGTAGCAACTTCTAATTAATTAAGAAATTAAGGTACAAACATGATGATTAGAACTGCAATTTTTTCCCCTTGAAATAATTAAGCAGATGGGGGTTTTAGAACATTTATTTACATGTTTTTCCATGATTATTGAGCGGTATAGCTACATTGTGGAGGATGGTGTGTGCTATATTACTTTGTGTGACTAGTCATATCCCAGGAAGTTTGCTTTTCACTATTTAGAGGATCTACAAAGGGAACTCAGGAAGCTTGATCACTCCAAAATAGAAACTACTTCCAAACCATATGCTTTCATCAAATTCAGCGAGTTCTCTGCAAATTAAATTGATTGATATTATATTTATAGCAATGAGTTCCTTGTTCGAGAAATTTGTAGACCGTGCCTGATCTGACACGGTTTCTGTCACCTGTGATAGATGTTATCCATCCAAAGGATTAGAAAGCTTTATCTAGACACAAGAACCCAAAGAAACTTGTCAAAGCTTTCAACAACCAATATAAAGTCCAACAGATTATAACCATGGAATTCACTGAAGTTATTGGGAACGACGAAAAAAAGAAAGCAGAGGATGCAAGTGAGCTACTAAATGTCCCCCTTTCATTTATATTTGATTAATTGTTAATGTCTCAGTTTCAATAGCTTAATATAGCTTTTGTATTTTATTTTACCTACCATTCATATTATGCTTGCTCATCTCTCTTAAAAAAAACCTTTGCAGGCACAAACCTCATGATGTCTAATCGAGCATTACCAAGACTATCGAATGATATAGAATCGACTATTAGGGATTCCAGATGGAGGTAATAGTTCCTTTGAGAACAGTTGCACTAGAAATAAAATTATTATTCTTTCTTTGGGTTTCATTTTGATGTTAATAAAACACTCTTCCATCAGATAGCTTCATTTACAATTGTTCAACATTGATGAAATAATAACATAGATGTAACCAACAATGCATTGAATATTTGTTGTAGTTTATTTTGGAATACATCTTATGCCTTTTACCTGCATACAGCTCTTTAAAACAAGTAAACTTAAAATTGAAATAAGGTAAACTATATTTAAATTCAGTGCATAATGTTTAAAAAAAAAATTGAAATGAATTACATGTATAGCATTGAATGATATAAAAAAGTATGAAGACATAAAACAACACCAATAAATAGGTTGGGATACGTATAAAGTTAAAAGTTCACTCTTTTTAATTACAAGTTATTTTTATTGAGATTACATATTTTAGGAATATTTTGGAATGTGACAAACAGGGGTGAAAATCAATTGTTTGGGCTCATTTTTGTTCATCAAATTCCAATATCGTTTCAAAATTTGCAATCAAATTAAATTTAAAACTAATTACAACATATAGACAAACCGGATTACTTTAACACATTTTGTCAAATAATTTAGGAGCATCCTTGTGTCTATTGATAATTGTAAATCCATTTCTACCTACACCATATTGATAATTATAAAGACATTTCTACCTACACAATATAGACAAACCTGATTATTTCGGCACATTTTGTCAAATAATTTAGGAGCATCCTCGTGTCTATTGATAATTGTAAAGCCACATCTACCATTCTCTTTTTCATGTACTTGGGTTTATTTACAGAGCATATTGCAACCATCATATGAAATGCTTGTATGTTAAGTATAGCTATGAAAGAAAAACTTAGCATATTCCCTAATATGCTAAGTATAGCCATGTATTTCATGTTATTACAGGTTGTGACCACCATAGAGGGGAGGGACAAAGCTCTATTCCTACAATTCCTACCTTTGAACAATCTTCACAAGTAAGTGATAATGATGTTTTGGTCTATTGCTAGGAATTTGCAACTATGGAGGTCAAATATATTCATTCATAACATTTTATTATAATTTGTGTACACCTTATTGGGAAGGGACAAAACTCTATTCCTACACTTCCTACCTCTGAACAATGTTTACAAATAATTATGGTGTTTTGGTCTAGTGCTTAAAATTAGGTTCACAACTCTATTTCTACACTTGCCACCTCTGAACAATACTTACAAGTCATAATGGTGTTTTGGTCTAGTTCTTGAAATTTGCAACTGTGGAGGTCAAACATATTCATTCATAACTTTTGATATTTGTTATATATGTTATTTTTAACAGCTTTCTTGATGGGATGAATTTCGTTAGCTATGATGTTTGTGTCTTGTCAAAATTTTAAAACATAGTAATGATATTTAGTGAGGTTGACACCCTTATGTAAGTAACCAGCCACAATGCAGGGTTGCCACAATAGAAATTAATTATAGATGCATCACTACAATTAAGCCTCAATTTCGGTATATGTAAAAATTACACCATGTTGTACAACATTTAACAAAAAACAATAGATCAATGGTTCAACCCTAACATGCAAGGATTATTAGCACTCTATAAGTGTACAGAGCATTGTCTACACCTTTGTGAACCTTCCCAAAACAGTCTCTATTATAACCCAGAGGCATGCAAGCACTCGTAAAACTTCATGTACTTATGTCGAAAGAAGAATTAAATCATTTTTAAAAATGACTAGTATATTTAAGGACTCTACAGATCCACAAACTTTACCAGGAACTTAGAATTCAAAAACAGCTACAATCTCCTCTATGCATAAAACATCATGAACAAAAAATCCATCGAATGAGAACTTTTTGTCCATAGCATCAGGGCATTATATCTTAAGCATGAGTTGTCGCAATGCTCAACATCATTGTCACAACATCTCAAGCTACAGTCTTTTCTTTGAATGGAAGCATCATGAACAAAAGTTTTAAGGGCCAGACCAGTGAGAATATTTTTTCCGCAACATATCACAGGGGATTGGAATTTCAAAAGAGACCCACCCTTCAAATTTGACTATTTCCTCTCCTTCCATAACATTGTTAATGTAGATGACTTCACCTATTTCACTTATATATAAATTTCAATTTCTAAAGGAAAGCAAGGAATACTATGCAAATATGACATGTCATATTCTGATAATCCAGAATCTGTTTATCCACATAAATCTTATGGAATACATGACGACAAGGCAGACAACAAATTTCCTCTCCTCCATGAAATTTCCTTAAGCACACCACACAGTCACTAACATCATCACCATTAGAAACAGAACAAGAATAAGAACAACATGACTAGGATAATGTCACTTGAAAGAGTGAAACAGGAAGCTTATCTCCAATTTTCTCTGCAATTTCTTTAGTGTTCATGGCCAACTCTACAAGCCTGGAGCCCAATTTAGCAACTTTGTCTTCAGCATATGCGAATGACCTATAAGATAATAGCTAGCCCAATATGTTGCAAGTTATTAATAATGCTTATCTATGCATAACATTGTCTGACATACCCATATATGCATGACACATACTTTTTCTTCAGCACATATATCAAAAACAACTAATGTGTATGCTCTAGTATTTTAAAATTTCCAACATTCCACAAAGAATATAAGAAATAGAATAAACATCTAGATTGAAATAGAATGTAATGATAGATTAATAATAAACAAAATAAATACAAATTTACGATGTATTTTCATTATAGGAAATAAATAAAAATCATATCCTTTCCCTTGCAGGATAATATCTCACATCATTGCATGTAATATTCCATATGAAAAAGTGAAGCATGCAATTAACTTCCTTTTTTAGCAAATCCATTTTTGTGGATTCGGCTAATTGGTGAATTAAGATTTTGAGATTGGGTTATCCTTTCATATTTTTTGAAGACTTTGCATATCCCGGGATTTGGGACGCTGATGATATCTTTGCATAAAGATGGCTTTCTCTGATTCATAGTAGCATCATTTTCAAAACGAAAAACCTATTTCCCTCAAAAAATCACAGCAACACGGAAGTAAATACCTGTTA
>APFE030482583.1:1741-14600 GCA_000404065.3 Pinus taeda
TGCATGTGAAATATCTAGTCGAGTACAAACCATCGCATACATTAAACACCCTACTACATTGGCATATGGAATTCGAGATATATAATCCTTTTCTTCATCTGTATTAGGACATAAACTCGAAGAAAGCTTGAAATGGGAAGCGAAAGGGACTGACACAGGCTTCACATTGTTCATACCAAATCTCAAAAGTATTTTTCCAATATACTTATGTTGTGATAGCCATAGCTTACCATTACTCATGTCTCTGGAAATCTCCATGCCCAAAATCTGTCTTGCTGCTCCTAGATCTTTCATATCAAATGTCCTTGCCATCTGAGCCTTCAACCTATTGATTTCTTCTATGTTTTTGCTTGCTAAAAGCATATCGTCAACATACAATACTAAGATAATGAATATGCCATTTTTTAATTGCTTAAAATAAACACAATGATCATATTCACTTCTAACATATTTCTGACTCAACATGAAAGAATCAAACTTCTTATACCACTGCCGAGGCGACTGTTTCAAGCCATATAATGACTTCTTGAGTGTGCAGACAAATTTCTCATTGCGATGTTGAACAAACCCTTCCGGTTGTTCCATATATATTTCCTCATCTAAGTCTCCATGTAGAAATGCAGTCTTAACATCTAACTGTTGCAACTCTAAATCAAGCAAAGCTACTAATGCTAACACTATTCTAATTGAAAAAATCTCATGAAAGTCAATGCCAGCTTTCTGAGAAAACCCTTTTGCAACCAGTCTCGCTTTGTACCTGTCTTCCGTATCATTCACACCTCGTTTCAGCTTGAAGACCCATTTACACCCTATAGTTTTCCTGTCTTTCGGAAGCTCCACCAGATCCCATGTGCTGTTTTTACTTAAGGCCATCATTTCGTCCTTCATGGCTGCTTTCCACTTGTCACTTTTCGAACCTTCTATTGCTTCCTGATAGCACAGAGGTTCATCGTCATTAGCAGTAAATGCAACTGAAGTAACATAATCATCATACCTTCTCGGTGGCCGTTTGATTCTTGTCGACCTCCTTAAGGATGTTTTTGGCGCTTCCTCGATTGGCTGACTACCATCTGTAGGAACTTCTTGATGATCAGTATCTGAGACCTGTTCATGATCTTTACTTGAACCCTGTTCATGTTATGATTCTGAAACCTGTTCATGACTAGTATCTGAACTATGGTCATCATGGCTATCATTAGAAATGCTATCAAACTGAATGTGTTGAAAGTCAGATACATCATCCTGTTTCAATCTACTATCTACATCTAACTGTACAAGAGAGGATTCATTAAACTTTACATCTCTGTTGATGATGATTTTGCGGGTAGTAGGATCCCACAATCTATATCTCTTTGTTCCAACACCATACCCAACAAAGATATACCTTTTAAACTTTGGATCTAATTTAGTTTGCTGATGTTTAGGCACTAGAGCATATGCATCACAACCAAACACCCTGAGTTTAGAATAGTCACAAGGGTGACCTTTCCATACCTCTTGAGGAATCTTGCAACCTATCGCCGTTGATGGTGATCGATTTATCACATAACAAGCCGTAGCCACCGCTTCTGTCCACAACTCCTTCTGCAAACCGGCGTTACTCAGCATACTCCTTGCTTTCTCTAAAAGAGTTTTATTCATGCGTTCAACAACTCCATTTTGCTGAGGAGTATAAACCGTGTTCTTATGTCTCTCGATCCCTGCATCCTTGCAATAACTTTCAAACTCCTTGGAAGTAAACTCACCACCATTGTCAGTTCTTAAACATTTTATAGTTCTACCAGTGTTGTTTTCTACCAATGCTCTAAACTGCTTGAAAACTGAAAAAACATCAGACTTCCTTTTCAACATGTAGACCCACACTTTCCTAGAAAAGTCATCAATAAACAATACAAAATATGACAAGCCACCATATGAGGTTGTAGGGGCTGGACCCCAGACATCTGAATGGATATAATCAAGGATGCCTTTACTAGTATGTTTGCCTGTTTTAAATTTTTGCTTACTTTGTTTTCCAAACAGACAATGCTTACAGAAATCTAACTTTCCAGACTTTAGATTTGGAAGTAACTTGCGATCAACCAAAATTTTTAACCCTCTTTCGCTCATATGGCCCAACCTTTGATGCCATAAGCGAATGGAACTACTGTCATGTTCAGACACTGTAGACACATGATCTAACCCTGTACTTCCTTCTAACTGAAATAGATTTCCTACCTTCTTAGCTTTCATAACTAGTAAAATACCTTTGTAAATTTTCATTACTCCACCTTGAATTACAGTTTTATATCCATTTGAATCAAGTGCTCCTAGTGAAATCAATTTTTTTCTTAAATCTAGTACATGCCTCACATCAGTTAATATTCTAGTTTTCCCATCAAACATTTGCAGTTGTATACTCCTAATCCCCACAATATTACATGTTACATCATTACCCATGTACACAACTCCATCATTAATTGATTTATATGTCTTAAACCATTCTTTATGGATACACATGTGGTTTGATGCACCGTAATCTAACAACCAATGTTGACCATGATTTGACACATTAACTGATAATACTTCATCACTCATACCTGAACCAGATGTTGAACCTGTATCTGTCGTATTTGCCTCCTTCTTCTTTGTCGAAGACTCTGCTTTTGAAGTTTGTTGTTGTCGCTTCCAGCAGTCCTTCTTTAAATGCCCTGATTTGCCACAAAACCAGCGCTTTAGCTTACTCTTCTTCCCTTTCGACTTTGAACGTGAGTCACTCAGCTTCCTGGGGCGTCTTTCTTTCGAACGACCTCTAACCATCATAGCTTCTGATGTAGAGGTTTCGAAATGTGACTTCCTCCTTGTTTCTTCCGATAATAAGGATGCAACTACATCATCAAACTCAATAGTTTCTGATGAACTAAGACTTATAGAAGTAACAAAATGATCCCATGACTCGGGCAACGAGCACAATAAAGTAATAGCTTTATCCTCAGATTGAATTTTTACTTCTATACTTTGTAATTACACAAGAAGAGTATTAAAAGCATTTAAATGATCAGCAACCGATGTACCTTCCTTCATTCGCAAACTGTACAACTGTCGCTTCAGGTGAATCCTATTGGTTAAGGATTTGGTCATGTACAGTTTCTCCAGTTTCGTCCACAAACCAGCAGCTGTTGTTTCCGACACGATATTAAACAGGACATCATCAGCCAGACACAGTCGAATAGCACTTATTGCTCTTTCATCCATCTCGGCCCACTCATTATCTGTGATGTTGTAAGGCTGTTTGGATGTGCACAACAATGCCTTTGCCACACCATGTTGGACAAGCAAATCATACATCTTGACCTTCCAGATCTCGAAGTTGTTCTTTCCATTAAACTTCTCGATTTCAAACCGAGCACTCTGAGTTTTCGCCATCTTGTATCAACCAAAAAACAAATCTCCAATTGCAACTAGTTAATCAATTAAATAAAGATTTAACACACAATGCCTTTGCCTTCTATTTGAACTGTCTTTATTCTATTTTTTTTTCTCGGTAAAGACTAAATCTATTAAGTAAGATATAGTACAAACAGGAAAAGCAAAAAACCCGCAGACCGGAAATGATGGATTCATCAACCTCGGTCCCGGAGAAAAGATACAAACACAGAGCTATAGGAAGAGCAAGAGACCGAGAGACCGGAAATGATGGACTCATCAACCTCGGTCTCGGAGGAAAGATACAATCTCAGAGCTACAACAGAAGATTCGAGAGCAAAGACTGACTATCAGGCTATTACCCCAGCGGGTCAGTAACTACACCACAATGTTTTTTCCCTTTCTTTTTGTTAACTTTTGTCCAGCCATCATGGGGAGAATGGGCTAGGACAACTTGAAGACTGGAGTTCTCTATCTCCGGGGACTCCTTCTCTGATTCGGAGGAGGAAGTCTCATGGGGACGTTTCTGGGAGCTAGCTGTGACATGAGTGTGCCCCATATTGATCGGGGGCGGATCCTTCGGCTGAGGCGTCTGATCTGGTTCTAACTTGCTTTCCTCCTTTTCCATACTTGGGCAGCTGGAGCTTCCAGCTGGCGGCGGTGGACAGGGAGCCCAACGCTTGGGCTTGGAATGAGCGAAGAGGCCCTTTTTCGTTCCTGTTGACAGCGAAGGGCAGGAGATATGCAGGTGCCCTGTTAGGTGACAATGGCGGCATCGGAAGGCAGTGTTTTCGTACTCTATATACTGGGTCCAAACAAAGTCCTTGATCTTGAGATTGATGTGTTCTGGCAATCCCTTTCTTAAATCAAGCTCCACACAAACTCTGGCGTATGTATAGAGCCCTTGCCGCTCTCTCTCGTAATCTCCCTTTAGAAAGAAACCCAAGGCATTGCCTATTTGCCTATATACTTCTGTGCGCCACAGGTGAACTGGGAGATTTGGGAGTCTGATCCATACAGGGGCTTTGGTGATGACTGCTGAAGCTGGGTCAAAGTCTGGAAACCATGGAGTTAGGAAGAGGCCAGCTGAACCCATGAACCAAGGACCTTCGTCTAGGGCGTTGTAGCAGTGCTCGAGGTCATCGAACAGCACTATAAAATATCCCTTTGCACATAAATAAACCTTGCAACGGTCAGTCCATTTGTCCTTGATCCAGTCATAAAGATCCTGAGAGCGCGGCCAGAGCCCATTGAATCTGCAGATGATGGCCCTTTCAGCGAAATTTTGGGTGTCGTCTGCAAGATCAGGGTAGGAGATCTCAACAGAGGGAACTTCCTCCAATTTTTCAACCAAAAAAGGCTTGGGTTTGGGAGGTTTCGGGGTTGCTGGCATCTCAGGGCGGACTGCAGCTTTGTAGGAGTTTGGAGGAGCAGAAGAGGATTGCCCTGCAGCTCCTCCTCTCAAACGAAAGGAAAACACTAGAGAGTTGTTGCTCTTTATGCTGTAAGAAGAGAGAGGAAGAGAATCTTCAAGTTGTTTACCTTGAAAGATAAGTCTCTGAAGGGCTGAGGGTATCCCAAGCCTATGCTCCAGATTAGCTTTGAGATTCTGTACCAGATCTGTTGGATTTACCCATTGCATGACGGTTTTGCCAGAGATCTGTGCTATTTGAATCTGAAAGGGGGCAGAGGAATCTTTAGAAGATTTCTGGAGCAGCTTGGGGCCCGAGTCTTTTGAGTCTTCCGCCTCTTGACGTAGGGGGGTCCGCAGGTGAGAAGAAATCTGTTGCCTGAGATATATTTTGCCCCTACACGGATCTGCCTTGAAGGGATCTGTGGATCCTTTGTAAAAACACTACGTCAGGGTGGAAGAGGACCAGATCTGCACAGTCGAGAGCAGAGAAATCCTTGAACATCGACTCTGTGCTAGGATTTGGATTAGATCGCAGGGATCTGAGCGAAAACTGCGATGATTCTTTTGCATGTCAGATACTGTGCGCCCTCTTCTCAGTCGCTGCCTAGTCCTTCCGATTTGTTGCCTGGGAGCTGTGTACTCCTGGAACTTGTTCCAAACGATTAGATCCGGCCAAGATCTACAATGTATGGCTCTCAGATTTGGTAGATCCCACCCAGATCTGCCAAGATTGGGCCTTACGATTTTAAGGTGGGTCGCATCTGCAGCCCGCAGCCCCCCCACCTTGCATGCAGAAATCGTGAGGCGATGCGCAGTATTGGAGTATCCATGGATGGCGCACAGGTTGGAGTCCTCGAACATCCCAACAAGATATGCTTCCGCCGCTTCTTGCAGTGCCGCCACCGCGGACGACTGGAACCCCAGGTCCGTCTTGAAATCCTGGGCAATCTCCCTTACGAGCCTCTGGAAGGGCAGCTTTCTTGTCAGAAGCTCGGTGCTCTTCTGGTATTTTCGGATTTCACGAAGAGCAACAGTGCCAGGCTTGAACCTGTGAGGCTTCTTCACTCCCCCAGTTGTCGGTGCAGACTTCCTGGCTGCCTTGGTCGCCAGCTGCTTCAGTGGAGCCTTTCCTCCAGTTGACTTACGGGCATTCTGCTTTGTTCGGGCCATCTCCTTCCTAGCTGGCCGTCTCGATCAGAATCCGCGAGGGAAGACAATATTCAACTGTCTTTATTCTATTTGCCTTGTTGTACAAACTGTAATTGTAAAATAACAAACCAAATAAACAATTGTAGTTTTACCAAGGTCGTATCAGCGCTAATCTGATATACCATATACCGCGCCAAAAACCTTCAAGCATAACACGCACCCTCTGCAACCATTTTTATATCACGTGGTGTGCGGATCATCTCAGCAAAGAGCCCGATTCCACCAGCTACGGTTCAATCAGCGCAATTTATATCACGTGGTATTGCATGCATAGCTACGGTTCAACCAGCGCAATTTTAAAAAAATAAAATATAAACAGCACAACTTTAAAAACGTGCCTGGAGTCTGTCCTACGCACAACACTTCCAAACAATTCACAATTCAAAATCCTGCGGTGTGTGATTTACAGTCTTGCGCTGTACATATGTTAACGCTGCACATCAACCAAACAGGGCACGCAGGACCACCACCGCCACGTTCCAACAGTAGGACCACGTTAAAACCACCGCCACGCCACATTACGCAGGACCTCCTCCGCTGCGCCACGCCTCCACGCAGGTAAATCTTCAGTTGTCATACGCAGCAATTGAACATATGCACAATTCTTCAGTTGTCATACGCAACAATTGAACATACGCACAAATCTTCAGTTGTCATACAGACCTCCACGCACCAGCGCTGTCATCTATACTGAAAAACTCCACGCACCAGCAATCAATTGAATGCACCAGCAACCAAGGGATTATGCGCTCCACCTCCACGCAGTTGGACAGCAGTCAACAGCACGGCCAACGCTCAATTGCGTTCCACCTCCACGCAACACCAACATGCAAAACCTCCAACGCACCAGCACACAAACTCCAGGATTCCACGCACAGCAATCAACAACACTAGCACTCCAACATTGCTCTGATACCACTTGTTAGAGCCAAGATGCACAACAGATTAAAACATATACTCAACAAATAAAATCAAGCACAGGAGACACAGCAATTTAACGTGGTTCACCCAACCAATCTGGGCTACGTCCACCAAACATAGGCATCGGCAATCTTTATTAATCAAACAGGAGATTACATAATTAATCAAATCCTCACAAACTCTCACACCAAAAAACAATCCGTATGGATACCTTTTTTATAGCAAGGAGAATCTAACTGCCTCATAAATCCTCTCACATCAAATTTAGGATGCATTAACTCCCTCCCAACAACCTGGAGCTAATCTAGCAACAAATTCCTATTGTTGTCACCTACTGAGATTTTTGCCTATTTTATTAAAACAAAAAATCTCAACATTTGTATGACCAAAATGATGGCCAAACTCTTGACCAAATATATAACCTCCTCTCATGTCGGGAAAGTAGAATAGTGGGTCATTAATACATAGGTTGGGAATTGGATTGCGTTCAACAAACTTGATAGAAGGCATGTGGCCCTAGTATTTAGCTTTTTCAATGCTTCTTGCTATGTGAAGATTATATTTCACTTGAAAATGTAACAAAGAAGTATGGATGTTTACTAAGCTTTGCTGCCATTAAACTATTGATGATGAATGAAACACACATCACACATCACATAGTTCTGGCTTCCTATATGCTCATTTGATGAATGAAACACACATTACACAGTTATGGTTTCTTATACGCTCATTTTATGCGTCTATGTGCTTGGATTATTGATCCTATTAGTGATGTAGACAAGTCTCGAGCAAGAAAAAATAATGTAAACAAAAAAAATCCTTATTTCTCAATCTTATTCCTATTGTCTGATTTGAATGACCAACTAAGGAAGAATTAAGGGGATAAAGGAATTCATTTTCTACTTAACATTAAACATCGAACACTCACCATTAAACATCGAACACTCACCATTGAGAACAAAAACACTTCTTGAATAAGAACAATCTCATAGTTACTTGAGATCATAGACCATTAAATGTAGAATGATGTCCCACCTCTTTATAAATGTGGAATAATATCCACCTCTTTATAAGTGATGAACGCTTACCACATTAAATCTTAAATGTTAAGAACACATGCTTTGAGACATAATTCATTTACTTTTGAAAAACATCATAATCATTAAGTCAAATAAAATCACATATAACTTTAAATGCGTGCCACAGATTTCCCAAGTTGGGAGGAATGAAGTGCATAAAATGTCCCATGTTAGATGGTGGAGGTCAACACATTAAATTCTTTAAAAAAAATACATAAGATATGTTATTTTATTACAATGGGAAGCCCTAATGACCATTATCTCTATATGTAATACTATCTAATGCAAAATAATATCACTTTTTAATAGGCGGTGGATAAGTGAAATATTAAAAAAAATAAAAACATATCCTTTCAATACTTTTTAGAAAATTAATTTAAATAATTATATATTGTTTCAATATTATTGGAAAATTAGAAAATTAATTTAAATTATTACAAAATTCTAAAGTGAATTGGAAAAAAAATATGTGATTCAAAACCAATTTAAATGATTACAAGATTGTCAACTAATTGATCTTAAAAAAAAATCATGATAAAAGGTAAACTTACTTTGTAATAAAATTATGAAAATATGCCCCCTTAAATTAAATTTATCAATTTAAAATTATTAATATATTTTTTAACTTTAAATATATTTATCATTATTTTTAATGATTATCATTGAAAACAATGATATTTTTTTTAAATTATCAAAAATCATTTTTTTATTTATTAACAAAATATTTTATAAATAAAAAATTATTTATATTTATTAAATAATATATTTAAATAAAATTACCTAAAGACAGTTTAATTAGCATATCAGTTTTATGTAATGAGTCAATATTAATATTAATAATTCAAACAAACCCAAAAAAGTTGTTGAATAAACTAAAATTCATACCTTTCCCAATTCACTTTTTATTTTATTTATTTATTAATTAATTATCTCTTTGAATTTTACAGACATATGACCAATTCCAACATAATCGTAATAATAACCCAAAACTTCAACATTACAGCACTTGCATTCTATTAATTCTTCAAAAACTTCGACATTACAACACTTGCATTCCATTAATTCTTCATTTTTTAACCCTTGCATCGCATAAATTTTGGATCTTTCAACAAAATTCTTAAGGTTTTTGAACAAATAAAATAGAAATTCAACCAAAACTTACTTTTACTGATGTCGTTCACCATGATTTCCTTCTCATCGGTCGGCGGCAGCGGCGTTCCACGCGTCCTCCCCGCCATTTTTGCTCCCTGAAACAACAACAGCCATACTGATTCCATTATCATAATTTTCCCTGGGACTTTCAACGGGAGTTGGGGCATGAGAACCATGGGTACATAGAAGACGCCAAATCTCTGCCAGTGACCGCTACCAGGCGCTTTGACCGAGTTCGTTTGCTCCTTTTCTCTTCTTTGTTCTACGCATGTCGCGCGATCGATTCTCATCCAGTTCATGGTCAGCATTTACGGAAGGTGAAAATCTGTATTTAAAGAATCTGCAAGCAATTTTACAGCGAGCTATCGATATGCACTCAGCAACAATTCAATTAATACGGTATATGCTGGATGTTCGCCGATTTTTTTTATCATCAAAAAGCTTTTCGAAATTACGAAATTGTTTTTGAAATCACTCAATAAAACCCGCACTAAAATTTTTGGAATGTTCCTTTTACCATCTTACCATAGAGGTCCGAGGTTGTTTTCGGAAATAGGATCAATCTCCACGGTAAATAGCTGTTTAAGAGAGCATTCCGTTTGATTCAAAGACGAGGAAGGATTTCGAGTCATATATTTGCCACCTTAATTTACTAACCGGGTGAAAATAATTTTCATTATGATTTAAAAATACATGTAACGTACATATGTAATATTTATTTAAAAAGTAAATCCTAAACTCAGAATTTTCTTTATAATTGAAACAAAACATAAAGGGTACATATCTAATAATTATAATTGAAAGAGAACATAAAAGGTTTATCTAATAAAAATAGAATTTATTTGAGACGTAGTTTAAGGAAAAAGTAAATCCTAAACTCAGAATTTTCTTTATAATTGAAACAAAACATAAAGGGTACATATCTAATAATTATAATTGAAAGAGAACATAAAAGGTTTATCTAATAAAAATAGAATTTATTTGAGACGTAGTTTAAGGAAAAGGACCATTTCTTTTATTAGTCAAATTGGGTCAGTTTCTTTATTTGTTAAATCTCTGTCACATTTAGTTAGAAATCTGTCAAATCTAGCACGAATTTAGGCAAGGAAAAATGCCAAAGGAAACATACGTCATTTTTTTTAAATAACAGAGGTCCTGGGGATTCGAACACAAGACCTCTTACCCGCACATACTTCGCATCATTTCACATTTATTCGGAAACCAGAATATAATTTTCTTTCTCATTTGAAAATACGAATCTAGGCAAACCAGAAGCATGCTCAGAAAGCGATTAAAATTGCAAGACATGCACTTCTTAGTCGCCAGACATCAATTCAAGAAGTAAACCCTAAAACCAACTAGAACGACAAATGATACATTGACTCCACAAAACTGAAGTTTGAACAAACTAGAAATCTCAGCTGTTGGAACTACTACACACCTACATGCGGACTCTTAGTTAGAGCATGCAACTACTACACATCTACATGCGGACTCTTAGTTAGAGCATGGGATTGCATACAACATTCCTTTTGCATGATTTACTCCTTGATTTGCTCCTTCTTTAACTTCGCAACTGACTAGTTATCTCCGTAACTTGTTGTAGGTGTTGAGTCTTCTCATTGATCACCACTATAGTGCATTCACTACAACAAAACAGGCAATTTGCGCCAGATTTAGCACCAGATTTTAATGCATTTTTTTCTCAATTGGGATGAGCAGCCTGGCGCTAAATCTGGCTCTATTGTACAATTTTTAAAGCGTCCTTTTTTGCACCAAATTTTGCATCTTTTTTACGCCAACTTTTCCATCATTTTTTGCATCATATTTTGCACCAAGATTTTCATTTGGTTTTACAACAGGTTGTGCTTCTAGTTTTATGCCATTTTTTGCATCTATTTTTGCATCATTTTTTGCTTCCTCTTTTGTAGCATTCTTTGCTTCTAATTTTGTACCTATTTTTACATATATTTTTGTGCCATTTTTTCTCTCTTTTTTTACACCATTTTTTCCATCCAATTTTGCACCACATGTTGAATCTGATTTAGCGTCTAATTTTGTATGCATTTTTGCACCATTTTTTGCATCCACTTTTGCATTTTATTTATCTCCCTTTTTTGCATCCTATTTTGCACCATATTTTGCATTTAATTTTGCATCATTTGTTTCATCCAATTTAGCATCTTTTTTAACACCGTTTCTTGCATCCAATTTTGCATCTAAATTTGCATCCTATGTTGAACCATATGTTGCATCCACCTTTGCATCCCATTTTGTGTCTATTGTTACGTTCAATTTTGAACCATTTTTTTCCTCTACTTTTGCATTTGTTTTTGCACCAATTTTTGAATGATTTGTTGCACCTCATTTTACATCCAATGTTGCATCTCAATTTTCATCCAAATTTGAGCCATTTTTATGCCCATTTTTGCACCATTTTTGCTTCCTTTGTGTCCAATTTTGCACCATTTTTTATGTTCAAATTTGCATCTTTTTTGGTATCTAATTTTTCATCCTTTTTGGCTTCCAAATTTGCATCCTTTTTTCTGCCACATTTTGTGTCCAAATTTGCATCTCATTTTGCACCTAGATTTTAGTTTCAATTTTCATCTAGTTATGCATGATTTTTGACATCCTTGGTTTCACCCTTTTTTAGTCCCATTTTGCATCTTGTTTTGTGTCTTTTCTTACATCCTTTTTTCATCCTAATTTTACACCATTATTTGAATCCTCATTTTGCTGTCCATTTTTGCATCCTTGTTTGTGCCCAATTCGGTATCCTTTCATATGCCCTATTTTATTCCCTTCTTTGTGTCTAGCATTGCACCATTTTTTTTTATTTTACTTTAAAACCCTTTTTTTGTCATTGTTTGCATTTTGTTTTGATGGCTAGTTTAACATCCAATTCTACTCCCAATTTTGCATCCATGGTTAAATCCACTTTTGGCTTCTTGTTTAGAGTTTCACTTTTATTTCCATTTATGACCCCCTCTATGGGTTCATTTTACTAAGTTCATTTACATAATGAAATATATTAAAGTTTCTAAATATCATTTTGCTGTAGGATTTAATGCATGGTTTGATGAAAATAAAACCCTCTTAGTTTATCCCAGAAACCTAGGACAAACCAATTAAGTGAAAGGTTGTTCTAAGGCTTAGGATTCTTAGTAGATCAAGATGTAAAGTATAGATTAAGAAAAATAGAATGAATTCTTGTGAGTCTTCGCATGCAGGTCTTCTTGGAGTTTTTACTATAGCTAGGAAGCGCTCCTAGCTGGCTCCAAAGCTTGGTCCTACACATAAGAGAGAGAATAAAGCAACCTTCACAACATAATATCTTGATAATCAAAACTATCATAAACATATAAATATTATTGAATAAATAAATAGAAACCAAAATTCCATACATCCATTAGTTAAATAGAAGAAGTAAAGAATGAATAGAAACATATGGAAGGAAGAACAACTGATATATATATGAATAAAGGAGTTGGAGGAAAGTTACAACAATCATATGTAGTTGGAACAACACCTCCCCCAACTCATAGCTCCAAAACTCTCCCTCTCAAGATAAATCACAGCAGCGTGACAATACAAGAATTCCCATCATTTTTTCAATGGCCAAGCCTCCAATATATAGGAAAGTGAAGGCTATGAAGATTTCCCAAATTCCTCATTA
>APFE030482585.1:0-12699 GCA_000404065.3 Pinus taeda
GGAGGAGTATGGACACTTTCTAAGGTAGGAGCAAGATATATTGTTGTCACTTGAGAAACCAAGATTGGTTGCAAGCTAAATTTTTGGAGGGAAATGATGAGTTTTGTAGCAAGGAGGAGAAAGAGGTAATTGATGCAACAAATAGATCTTTGGAATTTTAGTCTGAGGGAAGCAGGTGATAGTTCCTGTAGGAACATTATGGGAGCAGAGAATATTGGTTGTGGAAAGAACAAAGGTTAGATGGTGGTGGAAAAATGAAGGTATAATTGTTGGTTGAGTTGAATAATAAAATAAACTCATGACTATATTGTAGTATGAGTTACACATTGTTTTTATAGCAAGTCTATATGTTATGTTTTGATGTATTGGTCTTTGAAGAGACTGTACTTGATATATCCATGAGTTGGTGTGTTTAAGTACCTGTGTATGTAACATGAAAAGGGATATCACTCTAAGACCTAGAGATGCATGCATACCCCTTTATCATGTGTCCCTAATAATGATTTTGTCTAGTTTAGTTCAGTAGCCTTTATTAGGGAATTCTTTAAAACTCAATGGAGTGGGCCATGTGTTGGTTGGCTTCACTATGAGTGGACCATATTGTTGGTTGTAGACTCTACAAGGTGAAGTTTTATGTTTAAGAGGAGTTAATCAATGGTTGAATGAACCATGTATACGAAGGGACACCCTAGTGAACTGACATTTGTAGCAGTTGGGTACCCATGCATTCTAGTGGATGGTTGTTCCTTTATGTAAATTTACAATTTGGTGGCATGTGCATGATGACGATACAAATTGAAAGTGACATATTGGACCATAGGTAGGATTTGCTAATAATGAGGCACTTCAATTTGTAGTGGATTGTGTGCTACAAAGAAGATGTGTATGAAGACATAAGTTAACAGAGATTGAAACAAGTAGCTGTAAAGGGGGAGTGTTGGATTAAATAACTCTTAATTTTCTTTATGTGTGTGATAATGTATATTTAATTATTGAGTTTATTTTTCATTATCAGTAGAGTTCTAGTCTCCGTGAGGAGTTTGTTCCTAACTTTTAGGAGGTTGTTGAGGCCTAGTTGGTTGAGAGATCATCTCCAATTAGTTAGTCTCCTATATTGGTGTGTGGTTGAGATATTCACTCATCCAAGAGAGGCCTAATACTGCTTCGCTATCTAAATAATCTCATAATTCATCAATTGTAGGTGGGGAAATAACATTGTATGTCCCAGATAGTTTTCCTATCTTGAGACATAGGTTTTTGTATTTATATTCATACCATTACATTGTGGAATAGAGCACTCTAGTCATTTTTATGTGAATAATAATTCTACTCTCCACATTTTAACAAACTGTTTTAACCTAGTAAAGTAGTCTCAATCTAGTAAAAACTATAAATATATTTAGTGCATTTTTTTTATCCCATTGAAACAATCTTTAATCTAAAGTAAAAATTATAAGTTAGTACTTTTTCCTATCAATTGTTGTGGGCAAAAAATTACAAAACATAGCAACAAAATTTGTCAATATGCCAACTATTCAAAAGGGATATCCACTTAGATAGTAACATGTGGACTAATATCTTCTTCTAAATTTAAGAACTCAAAATTTTGTAGTGCTTGAGCCATCTTCGTCAAATTTCTATCTAAATTTCTCTCTTGTGTTAAGTTTCATCTAAGCATAAAAATATTTCTTATTATTCCTCCTAGCATGCCATTAAGACCTTCCCCATAATAACCTTTAATTTATAGTAAATATCTATTGTTTGCATATATTTAGTATTCCTAGTCCTGGTTGTGCCTATGTCTAGTATCAAATTTCCAACCTACTCTAGAGCTTCTTCATTGGAGATAAATATGTGTTCTATCCTACCTTCTCTATCGAAAATCTTCAATCTCTTGATGAATTGTTGGAGGAGTGTTGTTTTGGTAGACCCTGACTGAATTCTCTGTAGTGTTTTGAGCGTTGGAAGTGGAGGGTGCCACCCGAGAGTGAACCTTAGCCTATTTCAAGCTCCTTTGCCTCTAAACATGAGTCTAAACTGATAAAACCAAAAATAGCTAAGAATATGACAGGATGTGGGCATTCTAACTAAAAGGAAGAAGGAATATGAGAGGGAGGATTGGTGAATTTGATATAAAATGAAAAGCAACTACATAAACCAATAATACAAGTGCAGTGGACCCAACCTTGTGCACAGAAAAAATCCAACACACCACCAAAGGTCCTTATCGAGCCACCTCTTTGTTCTTATGAGCCGTAATGAAATGAAGCTGGCCAGTGATCTTCATCTTCATTACCACTCCTGTATCAAATTTGTTCACAAGATCTGTAATCTTCTCATGGATAATTGTTATTTTATATAGCCGCTGGAAGATGTTAGTGCGAACAGCGCAACGAAGAGGAAGAATATGATAGAAAGAAAACGTGTTTGGCAGTGCTTCAAAAGCCTCAGAACGGTAGTGTGAACCAGGGAAGAATATGATAAGAAAGAAAATGTATTTGGTGTGATGGATGTTGAGTTAAGATGAATTTAGGTTAGTTGTAATAAGTTATGAAGTAATCTATTTAGCAGACTTAACTGGGTTTTGGTCCAAGAAAAATTAATAAAATTAAATTCTGTTGCCAAGGGTTTATTTGGCTGGGTAAATATGAGAGAAGCACTGAAAACTTGTTTTTTTTGTTCATGGCAGTCGCTAGTTTTTGCTATAAGAGAAGTACAAAGTTGTTGGAAATGGAGGCGAAGCACTGAAAACTTGTTGAATTTGGTTCATGGCAGTCGCTGGTTTTTGCTATAAGAAAAGCACAAAGTTGTTGGAAATGGAGGCTCAAAGCAATGGGGGCCTGGTTTAGCAATGAAGCAACGAACCATGTTATGAATAAAAGTAGCGAAAATATGTAATAGTAAGTGTGGCTTTCATAGCCACAGAGCCTATGGCAAGCTTCAGGGGTAGAGGCATTGGTACCAGTTAGTGGAGAGCTCGAGAGGCATTGCCTGGCGAGGAAGACATTATTGGACTGATTTGGATATTTCTAAATATGGGAGTCGTTTTTTTTCGCCCTAATGATGAAATTCTAGCCTGCACCAATCCCAGACTTTGGGAAGAGCATACCGCTAGCCCCTCGATGTTTGCATGATTACCAGGTTTATCAAATGTGCATGACCTCCGGCAAACAATTTCCAAAAGTTAAGAGAGGACGAAGAGGCCCACAGCGGAACTGACCTCGGGACCAGTATCTCAAGGTTGAAAGAAGAGGACTCGAGGACTCAAACTCAGATCAACGGTAAAAGGGAATGATGCTGATGACTTTGTTTGTAGTAATATTATATATGGATTCAGCATATTGAAAATTTTTTAAGGTATTTAGATTGTGTAAGGTTATCTGTTAAATTTGTGATTTCAATCAATTCCTGTTTGATTTTAGAAAAATTATATAAAAAACCCACCATAAAAACTTTCAAAATTTTCACCGAAAACAATGAAATATTTTAATAATAATTTTGTCATATTTTTTTTAATTTTTATTGAATTTATATAATTAATATTTATTCTTTTAATAACTGTGAAATAAATTTGGAAAAAGAAAAACCATCCTAAATGATATTAATCTCACTATAATATTTAACATTATTAATATTACAAAATTACTTAAGAATTTTTACATATATATTTTCCACATCATTTAATTCTATCTACTATCACTGAAAAATTCAACCACATTTCATATTTTTTATAAAAAAATATAATGCTTCTTAATATATTAAGAAGTATGAAGAGAATGTTGAAAAGGCGATGATACAACTTTTGCCAACAAGGTAAACAAACTGATTAAACTCTAACATTTTTCAGAGAATAAATTCACTAACAAAGTTGGCAAACAAACTAATTAAACTCCAACATTGTTCATAGAATAAATTCACTAACAAATTAGACTCTATGGCGGTTTATAAAATAAATGCACTAAAACAACTTATCATGTTAGAAGTGATGTTCGGATCTTAAATAATAATCCCCATGTTTATGAATGTAAAAAAATTCAATCAATTTCTACACAATTTGTAATTTATTTATGGATAATTTCCTTCGTAGATAAAAGTGTTTACATAGTAAATAGATAATAAATTAAATGAAATACAAATTTGTAATCTATTTAATTTAGTGTTGCAATAGATAATTATATACCACAAAAAAAAGCAACTAAAAGTACAAAAATATTTTAGATGTAAAAACAATAACAACATTGAAAATATTTTCTTGTTATTAATTTTATAGGCTAAAATGTAAAGAAGCCTTATTCATTTGATGTAGGGGCATCCTTCTTTATTGTATTTGTAGTACTAAGCAAATTGGATATGCTTGGTCTCAATCCCCTAGAAGTAGCTACATTTGCCACTAAATCCTCTTTAATATTCTCCAATATCCTTGCCACAACTCTCATAGTTGGTCTTTCTTCTGGTGAGAAATTTGAAATAACATATAGCAAAGAAATTATGCACATGTATACATTTATTTCTTCAAATTCAGCGCCATACACTTAAAAAAAAAGAGACCACTATCAGTTACACTGTTCAATTATTTGGGAATGCAAAGTTCACCCAATTGTGCAAGTTTAGGTCTCCAAAAAACATGTCACTAGTTGGTTGTTTTCGAGTAAGCATTTCTAACAAAACAATGACATAGCTATAAACACCCCCTTGGGTAGACACTATCCCACTCAATCCATACTCTACAACAAAGGAAACCTTCATTATATTTTACTTAATTAATCAATACAAATATTGTTTTGAAAAAGGGAAAATAAAAGAGAGGTTTAAAAAAGACATACTTAGGGCAATGTCGCCAATTAATCCTCTTAAAGCAAGTGATGAAGCATGTGAATTAGCAGAGCTCTCACCAAATAATCTTGCAATACCAAAATCTGTTACATAGCTTAACATATATTCATCCAAAAGTACATTGCTAGGTTTTATATCACAATGCACCACTTGCACAAAAGAATCATGATGAATATACTCCATGGCATAGGCCACATCTATGGCAATGTCTAATCGAACTTTCAATCCCAATTCACACACATCTTGGCCATTGTCGTCATCTCTACCTAGATACAAATGTTTCTCTAAACTTCCATTAGGCATAAATTCAAACACTAAACCTTTGAAATGGAGGTTGGAACATGAGGTTATGATCCTCATTAAATTTTGATGTTGAACCTTTCACAAGACATTGGATTCTTCTTTACAACTCTAGTCACCCTGGTTGTTTTGCAATTGGAGAACTTTCACAGCAACAAGAATGCCATCACTTAAAATTCCTTTATATGCTGACCCGAAGTTACTTGTTACTATTAATAAACCCAATTATAGCAGAACCATAAAATTATTAGGATTTAACACTAAACATACTATTTTCTACACTATAAATAATAATGAAGAGTCAAAGAGGGAATATTTAGCACTCGATAATTCATGGCAAAAGAGAGAAAACATTTTCAACCTCCTAAGCAGCAGTCCCAATTCTTGTGCAATGCTTCAGGGGAGTTGTTTGCGATAATGTCCTATTTAATTAAAAGTCAAAGATATTTGACAAAAATGTAGGAATGGCTCTTAGTCAAAGAGCACACAAAGTGGGAAAGAGAAAGAAAGGAGACAAATAGGCGAAGCCCACGAGTCAAATAGAAATGAGCACGATTATAAAGTTGAGCCACCGGCCCACACCCAAAATATAATAATAAAAATATGATAGCTCACATCTTTTCCTAAACAAGACTCCAACCAATGCTCATTAGGGGCACATCCTAATTATTCGCTCGCAATCACAAGCAAAGGCATATCCTAATTATTCGTCCACACTCAAAGACATAAGTCAAGATATGCCACGCCACCTTTTCTGCTGTACGAATTAACCTGGTGGACAAGCTGTTTGCGTAGGTACTCCAGAAAGAGAATTACAGTCATGTCTACCTATTACATTGTATTTTCATCTAACGTTTAAATGTTTTTTTGGGTTGGTAGTGACCCTTGGTTTCAGGGTATAAATTTCAGGGGCGTTTTCACTCGTCAAGTAAATGATTGTATGGCAGATTTCTTTTTAAAACGTACTTTGCATAATATTTGAATTTCATTTTTAGTTTAAATATTATGTAATGTGTTTTTTAATTTTTTTGGGAATATAAAAATATTTTTTAGTCTAATTTTTGGTCGTATTTTAATAGATTTCAATTTTTTTATTTAAGCTGAACCTAAAATACTTTTTAACCAAATAATATTATAGATTTATATGTTTTAATATTGCTTTAAAAGGTTCACTTATATTAACCATCTTCATTTTTTATTATTAAACTAATCAACGCTTTTGGTGTAATTATATGTAGTTAATATTCATGTAATTTCAAAGATTTTTTAAATTATAACTATTATTTTGAAGAGTTTTCAAGTATTTTAGTTAAATCTATTAACTGTAGTGTATTTTGAAGAGAAAGAGTCAATCTTAACTTTTCAATGTGATAAGTTAGGTCCAAGGAGGACCATATAAATAATAAAACAAGTTTGAGCCCACTTTTAAATGAGAATTTGGGATGATTCTAGCATTAGATTTTAAACTTTTGTGATCCATATTGATAATGAAAATCTCTTTCAGATTAATCACATTGTTAGGATTTGGTCATTGTGATTAATCCAAATGATATCTTCATTATGATTCTAACATGTCAAGTAGTAATAATATACATGACAAGTAAGAAGAATAGAGCTACTCAACAAGCAGGTTAACACTAAAAAAGGTCAAAGCAAGTTGAGTTTATATAAGTATGGACTAAATCGAATGCATCATACCCTTGATAACCATATTAAGATTTCCTTTTTTGTTTTCTAATCAAATTAATAAATAGACCCAAAATTGAGATCTATCACCATTGTATCAACACTAAGTAAAATGCATAAAACAAATGGCCCATGACTATGGACATCTAGTTTGAGTCTCAATCTAAAGCTTGAGGTTTCAATGTATAGCTTTAGGCTTAAGTGTGTACAATACAAGATTGCATGGTGTGAGTGAAGAGGGAGAAGATATTTTTTAGCTTTAGAGGATTGCATGGTGTGAGTGAAGAGGAAGAAGAGATTTTCCTTATATTGAAGTCTCAACATTATTGGGGCATCCCATCAACTAGCAAAATCACAATGTTCTTATAGGTTATTTTATTTTCTCCAATTTTATTTGGAATTTTCATGATCATTGACATGCATATTTTAAAATTGTTAATTTTTTATGGTTAAATAAAGGAAATACCTGTCAAATCTAACCTTCTTAATTGGTAAATTTGGACTTAATGAATTATCTAACTACATTATATTTAATTGGTAGAATTCCCCAAAAAGATTTCCAAGATATATTTTTGTCAAAATAATAAAGTTTATTTTTTGTAATATTTTTCATTATTCATGTGG
Organism: Pinus taeda; assembly: GCA_000404065.3. Taxonomy (NCBI): domain Eukaryota; kingdom Viridiplantae; phylum Streptophyta; class Pinopsida; order Pinales; family Pinaceae; genus Pinus; species Pinus taeda. The sequence goes on from APFE030482585.1 coordinate 7,444, forward strand.
AGAGATGCTCTACAACCCAATATAGAAAAAATATGCATGTGTTAAATATTAGATACAAACATTATTTAATATAATGAAAATGTGTAAAGTTTATATACTAAAAGTAAAAAAAAAGTTAAATCATTAACCTATATAATATAATTCTTAATAAATTATTTTATAATTTATATCTACAATTAATATAATTTAATATACATAATATTTTTTATATGATTTATATCAAGATTAAAACATCATAAATTATCATCATACATAATATTTTATCATTACAATTATGAGTTAATCTCATAATATTATATTTATATATATATATATAATATATATATATATAATATATAATATATATATATATATAATATTTTATATGATTATATCAATATTAAAACATGATAAATTATCATAAATATTTTTTAATATAATATTTTATCATTTACAACTATTAATTAATCTCATAATATTTTATAATTAACAAATTTTACAAAAATATTATTATATTAAATATAGAAAAATGTATAAATATAACTTAAGAAAAATAGTACGTAAACATCTTTTAAATGTTGCTCTATTACAAATAAACAACACAATTTAATGTTAGACTTCACCACCAAAAACAAATATAAACAAGGCAAGTTGCGAAGCAGCTAGTCCCTCCCAGTGTCAAATAGTTTGTATTGTGGTTTTGCCTAATGTCAAATAGACAATCAAGGGGGAGATGTAAGTCTGAACTTTGATCATAGGACATGACAAGGAGGTTGTCTATTAGCAACGATAAGATACCATCTTCTTTCTCTCTAACCCCTAGCTAGATTTCAGAATCCTAAATTGATGTGAGCAAAACTGCTTTATGCAGTAAAGCTGCATCTTTACATAATTTACATGGACCTGTGGGTTATGTGCCCACGTATTTACATCGGAAGCCTTCAAAATAGTGGATTTCCACAAAACCTGACCAATCACCGTCGGTCCTTATGTGAACGTTTATGGTTGGAACCCAAATAATTCTTAACCCACGTTGATAACATATCGGTTCCACTCAGGCCATTAACCCTCGCACATGTTCGGGTGCGATTATTGTTTGATCCATCAACCAACGGATGGTCAAGATGATCAGAACTCGACGAGGATTTAATCCTGTTGTATAAACCATCATCGCGTCTGTTTTTCGAATTAAACCTCGTGCTACTTCCAACGCAGTATCTGTTCAATCAACCATTCAATGGACGGTCCTGATGGCTGAAATTCAACGAGGTTTTAACCTTGTTATATAAATCCTCATCACGTCCCTTTTCTGCATTAAACCTTGAGCTCCTTCTGACGCGATATCCGTCTGATCAGATATTCAACAGAAGGTTGTGATCTATCCAGACTTCAACTGGATTAAGTCCCAATTCATAACTTTCTCGGGTCCGTCTTTGGGAATAACGCTTACGTATTTGAGGCCACGCGAGAAACAACTTCCCGCCTACGAAAACCGCTCTTCTCTTCTAATTAACGCCCCTGCACCTTCACCATGCGATGACCATTAGATCTACTAGATCTATCCAATTGGACGACTCTGATTGTTTCTCCGGATTTCTCTTCTGCCATTATTATCCGTTGATCTGAACGATCCAACGGTTCCCACGGTGTTTGTTAGATATGCTAGCACCTGTTAAGGCACCAATTCAAAATGTACATGCAGTCATCACCTTGCTTGCATTACTAGCCTAATCTTATGACAATTTGGTCACTTCACTTGACATTCTACCTGAGCAAGGTGAAATTGGAAATATCAAAATAAAGGAAATGGTTAGCATGCTTTTTGCTTACCAATGTATTCAGCAGACGTTCCGACGATGCCACATCATACAAACAATAGAGGGTGCGACAGAGTGTGCAGGTTTGTCTGCTTCAATGTCTCTGTTTTTACTTTGAGTTGGCTACCTGAAAGGTTATTGATCATAGTAAAGGACTCACAATCAAACAACAATGTTGTCTACCACTAGTCATTAAGACATGACAAGGAGGTTGTTGCATCACTAAAGATCAAGAAACAATTTAGCTAGCTCCTAGAACTGATAAAGAAGCGACATGCTAACCACTTCCTTTATTGTTGATATTGCTAATTTCACCTTGCTCAGGTAGAATGTCAAGTGAAGGTGACCAGACTGTCATAAGATTAGGCTAGTAATTCAAGCAAGTTGATGACTGCATGTACATTTTGAATTGGTGCCTCAACAGGTGCTAGCATCTCTAACAAAGTTCATATTTGAGAAGGTTTCAACTACAAGGAAAAATATAGGGATTTCAGCAGTCCATCATTTTAGCCCAAGCAAAGCCATGGAAAAGGATAACTTCTGTTTTGCAGTCAGGCACATGTTATGTATGCTTGTGGTGGAGGAAGATGAATTGGTTCAGAATGTTTCATTACAATACAACAATAAAAGCGTATGTTTCTAGAGGTGGAGGTTTTTACATATTTCAAGCTTAAAGGAAGCAATAGATTGTAATTACATATTTCAAGGTTAAAGGAAGCAATAGATTGTAATTATGTTACATATGACTGGTTTAAGAATGGAACATAAAAAAACAATGATCATTTAAATTTGTTGAAAAGTCTATTAATAATGATAAGATGCATGTTACAAAAACTGAGAGCTAGTAGAACTGTTGACATGCATATCGTCAAAATTAAGATTTACAGATTAATTGAATATTTCTCCTACCCCATTCATAGGTCTGCCCTAATTTCCCCTTTTGCAGTAAGGAGCAACCAACCCCAAGCGATTGAAATCAAATAGAGTTTGTGTAAATAGCCATTTTAGGTCTATCTTGTTTCCATACGACTCCATTCAAATTTCTCAAAGCAGCAGATAGAACCCCTTCAACTGAACACGATCAATAGTCCAATCTGATCAACTTCCTTATCCTAAAGAATGAATTTATTGAATTAATGAACAAAGCTGCTAACAAAGGCAAAAAGGAAATTGTTAAAAGGAATCCATAGAGAACAAGAGAGAAAATAAATCAATCAAAAGGGAAAATAGTTGTAGCAAATAGCCCTATAGGTTTGACATATTCTATTGCTGCCATAAGTAACAAGCTTAAGCCAATGAATGTGTGCAATGATTCAACAAATATGGTGTTTGTAAATATCATTTACTGCAGTGCAAAAGTGATTTAAATTCTCATGCATATCAGTTAGATTTACTCTGCATTATTGATTTAAAATTTCCACTCCCTTTGTCATGGAGTGCATGCCATTGCCTAATTTCATATGAAGTTCTAAGGAAACCCAAATTTTTACATCTGCCTATGTTGGCTAGCTAACATTGATCTCTAATAAACATTGGTAAACGTTTAAAAAGTACAGCTCCAACATCCAGCTGATGAAGAAGAGATTAATTATGCCTTGATTCAAATACCCCCTTCATGAAATGAAGACCCTGCTTTTGCAAGAACTATGTGTGTTATGTTGCCAATTTGGCAATCTAGAAAAATCATTGCATTTCAGTGATCAACTATGTACAATATACTCCTGATATATTTAGATTAAAATTGTGATTTGATCTTAATGATGGCTTGCAGTTGTGTTAATTGAAAGTTGTGCTTATAGGCCTCTGTTTACAGTTTAAGATTATTATAAGTTCTTGTTAACTAAGAATAATATATGAGCCACAAAAATGTATCTCTAGGAAGATAGTATGTGTGGTATGATGGATTGAGGTTAGCTCAAACCTTGAACCTCATTATTGAGTAGGCAAAAGGGAAAATTTATTCTTAAAATTCTTGGCTTGCTCAAGGCTAGTTCAAGATACTAGTTGCTTCTACCAAAGATTTTCTTCTAGGAGTACTGAACTTCCATTGATGTCAAGAACGTTGCTAAAATTAAGAAGATGTTCACAATGTTAGCAACTATAGCTTTTAAACTTGGTGGAATGATATTTATTGTTAAAAACCTCGGTCTGGTCAAGGCTAGTTCAAGATACTAATTGCTTCTACCAAATATTTTCTTGCAAAAGAATCAAACACGAACGAGTACCTAGCTCCTATAGGGTGATAACTCATGCTCTCCTATTCTTGTGAATCTATTCGTGTACTATGCCTACAATTTGAGGAAAACCTAGAAAATGAGAAGAGTTCATGATACACAACTTTGAACTTTTAAAATCTAATATGATATATTACACTAACACATAAAAACTATTTATTATATATGTGATTGCACTGTGTTCATTAGTTATAATAATAAATTTAAACTAACATTTACCTTAACCTTATCCACTTAATAACTTAGTTATTATTGACCAATCATTTTTAGTGCATGTTTTGTAACTTCTAATGATGTGTGTTATTTGTTTCATAAATATTCATAGGAGAACTTTATCCTTAGGTCCTATTTTCTCCAAACATATGTTCGTTGGTCTAAATTTAATATATTTCACCACATTGGTTTAAATTTAATAGATTTCACCACTTTATTTAATGCAATCATTGAAGGTTAGTAAAGGTTGTGAGTATCTGAATGGTATAACTCAACATTGAGAAGAATTTAAATATTACCAAAATAGAAGAGTTAGTTAAAATTATTAAAAATGAAAAAATGTTATAACCTTCTAATATTGTTTGTGTCTTAATTTTTTAATTAACATAAGTAAAATAATGTAACTTACTAGATTTGTTTAAAAGGATCTTAACTTGTTTGATTCAAGCTTGTACACACAACAATAGCTACTCCATTATAGACAATGACTCTTCAAATACATCTGGCACATAATTACTACTACTCACATAGAGCACACAATCGTATCTCTAATTGTGAATTGATTCCTAAAAAGAAGTAAAATTTTAGCCGAAGCAAAGTTGTGGAAAATGATAACTCCCTTTTTGCAGTCAGGTAGATGATATGAATGCTTGTGGTGGAGGAAGACGAATTGCTTTAGAATGTTTCATTACCATACAACAATAAAAGTGTATATTTCTAGAGGTGGAGGTTTTTACATATTTCAAGCTTAAAGGAAGCAACATTTGTAATTACATATTGCAAGTGTTGGAAATAATACTGAAAGGGGGGTGTCATGCGGAAAGAGTTATATTTGCGGAAAAATCTAACCTCCCTAGGAGTCTAAGACTCTCTAGTGACAAACAAACCAAACAAGAGCAATCCTTCTCTAAACACACATTATTCTATGAGAATTCAAATGTTTTTCGATCTTACCTTAGGTCCAACGCTTGTTGTAGCAGTCCAGCCTTGCTGATCCAGATGAGCTCCTCCTT